>CM039679.1:133210981-133332997 GCA_022537955.1 Schmidtea mediterranea
TTTTGAATAGGTTATAAAATAATAAATAAAACGAATAGGAAAATTCAAGTTAAGTAAAAAATATTGACGATTTAAGGTCTGAAATTATTATTATTATCATTATTATTATTAATATTATTATAATTAGTAGTAAATTTATTACCGGTACTATTTTCAAAGTATGTGACGTTGTTGACCGTAACATTCAGCTTTCGAGCCAAATTGTTTAAAGTACTTTTCAGCATACTGATTTCACAATTTGAATCCATGTTGCTACCATTAGAAAGGCAGATAAAGGCAGAGGCAAGTAGACTTTGTCTCTCCTTGATGCGTTTCTTTAAAGAAATTCCAAGGTGAGAGGCCAAAAAACTGCCTCGAGAATGGAGCTCTTTTAGTGCAAAATCTACTTTTGAAGTGTCAGGGAATTCGGTTTTTCTGTGTACTCGAGATGTTTATCTGTATTTATCCACAACGAATGCCTACAATTTTCCATTTTCCATATGGTAAGAATATTTTAATTTTATTGTTTTTAAAATAAATTTGTATAGTAAATAATTTTTTCATTATCTGTTTATATAGTACTTTTTGATGTCTTTTTGCAAAAAAAAAAAAATTCTACTTCTATAATTTTATTAATTCATATTATTGAGAGGTTTTCAATAAAGACAACATTGAAAGCTATATAATATTAACGTCAGCTGCGTTTACGGATGTTTACTTCGTACTTAACTTGTCACTGTTAATTGTATTTGAAATAGCTTTAGACAACTTACAGACAGCTTACAGGATTAGGAGAGGAGGTTGATAGTAAATAATAAACACGGTAATTATTACATAACCTGCCGGGTTTGACAGATAGAAATAACAAATTTTCAAGAAATTGCAGGAAAGATTGAAAAAAAAAATTCTTTATCAGGATTATGGTATACAATTCCGGGATCTCGGGATTGGAGCAATTTTTGCGGGATTCTAATCCCAGGATTTAACTGGTGGGATCCAGTGATTACTTTATTCTACGCAATGATATGTGCATTCAGTTTGTATGTCTAGCAACGCTGTCGAATTGTACTGTATAACGTTTTTTGTTAGTAACAAAAATTTGTTACATAATTGTGCTGTTACAGCTTTTATTGAGTGCATTCAACTCATTTTTGTTCAGTGCAACTATCACCTTATAGACAGTCAATATTCAGAATCATTTTACTTTGTAAGCTACATACCTTTTAGAACTTGTTGAATTTCTAATTTTTATTAAGTGATTTTTAGTGTTCTAATGTCAGAAGATCGTTACAAAGAACGGTGTCTTGTTCTGGACGTTATAACCAAATGAAATTCTTTATTTGGAATGATCGAAAGATTTTTTAGAATTAAAAGTTTCTTTGAAAAAGTCATGGATGTGCTTAAATTTAGAAAATAAATATTCAAAATAAGGCGTCCAGAAAGTTCAAGAAATCTGTCTGGCATTAAAAACTGTTTCACACCACAATTGCACTTTTGTATGGTTTAAACTGCAGTAAATTTTGCTCTAGAAAAGTTCCATTCTCGAGAATATATTTTGACCTCTCACCTTGAAATCTCTTTAAAAAAACACATGAAGGAGAGACAAAGTCTACTTGCATCTGCCATTATCTGCTTTTCCAGTGGTAGCAACATGGATTCAAATTGTGAAATCAGTATGCTGAAAAGTACTTTAAGCAATTTGGCTCGAAGGCTGAATGTTACGGTCAACAACGTTGTATACTTTAAAAATGGTACCGTTGGCAATAGAGATACAATGTCTGACATACCCAATAGCATGACATACAAGCTACGCATTGCCTTGTAAAAGAAGAGTACCAAAAGTTATGATCATCAAAAATGTTATCAACTAGAACCAACCCAATGGGAAGCTAAAATTCAACGGAGCTAGAATTCCTTAGAATCATGGACAAAGAGAAGGAGTGCTTGAAATTCTTTATAATGAAATAATGAATGTGCCACGTACTAGTGTGGACGCCATGAGCGCATTTTCTGCCGATGCTCTTTTTCATATAAAAATCAGATCACACCTAGGAGATGAGACACTGTCAAAATTGCCTTTATTGAAAACCTCTCAATAATATGAATTAATAGAATTATAGAAGTAGAATTTTTACTGTTTGTAATATTTTATTATTCGAGTAAAATGCATGTGTTTGTATGCCAGTTCTTTTGCAGTGAAACGGATCCCTGGATTGACATAATTACGATCCAGAAACCCAGAATTTGGGATTCGCAGCGATTTATATTCCTTAATTAGGATTTAGTTATTAATAAATGAACTCAGTGGCATAGAATGAAGTTTGGCACTTGTAATATATTTTGTCAATCGAAATCACTGGAGAAGCCAACGTTAAAAAACGTCTCACCACTTTTGAATGGTTTTGTTCTGCGGCTCATTTGCCAAGTTTTACAATGGTTGTAATGGAAAATTTATCTGTCATATATATATATTGGAATTTATCAGAAAATGTGTTCACTTATAAAATGATAAAATGCGCCCACAATGCTAAGTGTGAAATCGTTCTTCGGATATTCTATGAGGAAATGTTTATGAGTAGGAAGAAGATCAGAGGACAGGCCAAATGGCGTTATTACCAATTTTGATAACAGAAGTATTGTATTTATATTTATATGGACTTTTTTTCGCAACTTTCTCATTCTGATTAACTTACAAGCGATGACTATTTATTATCTGATATTTTGAATGTGATCATGATTTCATTGCGTTTATGTTTGAGCTGTCCTTTTGCTCCCATTTTTATTGCTTCCGATGACCGTTGGATTGCACATATGCAAGCGAGCCATTGATGATGTACATGTTTTGCATTATAAGAAAACGTTTTTATAAATAAAAAGATTCTTTATTATTGCTCATAAAACCTTGTAACTGATGTTGTCATCAAATTACAATATGAAAGAATATGTTTGATTTCCTTGAAGAACAATATAACTTACCAATGGATCAAGTGAATGGGAAAGGCTCCATTGTCGAAAGTACTATATAAACAGATAATGAAAAAATTATTTACTATACTAATTTATTTAAAAAACAATAAAATTAAAATATTCTTACCATATGAAAAAATGGAAAATCGTAGGCATTCGTTGTGGATAAATACAGAGGCCCCGTAAACATCGCGAGTGCCCATGAAACCCGAATTCCGTGACACTTCAAAAGTTCCGTGTTTTATCATATACTACCTTTAATTTTTCACATATTGGTTTACTCAAAGTGTTATTGCTTATTGTTTAACTTAAAAAACGCAGTCACTGTCTCCAAACTTGTTCACTTGTATGATGAAAAAGGATAGGGCGAATGTGGACTAGTAAATTTATATTGTGGATGAAGAATTTGATAGTATTGCATGTTTGTCATGGTGTTTCTTTTGTGTTTTGTGACAGTTGGAACCGTGCTCATTTAGAAAGTTTGGTATCTGTTTAGCATAAAGAGCATTTTTTAAATTTTTTAGAGTTTCTTGTTTTTTATTGTATCAGAACAGTTTCTTATTGATCTTTTTCTCTCTCCATCAGTAACGCGATTTTTCGCTGGATTGGAGCGTGACTTTCCCAAGTGAACGTTTCTGATCCTTCTGAAGAACTAATCATTGTGTCTAAGAAAGAGATTTTACCTTCTAGGTTGGGTAGTTTTAGAGTGAATTTTTTTAACGGAGAACCATACCATGGAAATTGCATTTAGATTATCCAATAATAATAATAATAATAATAATAATAATAATAATAATAATAATAATAATAATAATAATAATAATAATAATAATAATAATAATAATAATAATAATAATAATAATAATAATAATAATAATAATAATAATAATAATAATAATAATAATAATAATAATAATAATAATAATAATAATAATAATAATAATAATAATAATAATAATAATAATAATAATATTATTATTATTTATATTATGATTATTATTACAAAAAATTATAATTTCGAACTTAAAAATATTTATAAATGATCCATTGACCATACAAAAGCCCAATCTGATCTGAGGTCACTCTAAAATTGTGAAAAATATTTCCCAGAAATGTCTAAATGCAATATAATAATATAATATTTTATTCCAATTTTTTTACGGAGAACAATAACATGGAAATGGCATTTAGATTTTCCAATAATTCTGTGTAACCATTGGAGAGTAAATTAAGGAACATTTGGCCAGATTTATATTTTCAATTTTTCTTTTATTTTTTGATTAGTTTACTCACACAGAAATTCTGGCTGATTGGGATTGTGTTTTCCTCTTCCATTAAATGGCGATTGGGAAAATCCAGAATTTTTCTATTAATATTTTAATTGATAAATCAAATCTTTCGATTTATGATCTCAAGTGGCTGAGTTCAATTAATACAAAATACTGATCAGTGGTTTTCTATTCATTGATATTTCAATAATATTAAAAATAATAATAATAAATTTTAATAATATTAATAATAATAATAAAAATAATAATAATAATAATAATAATAATAATAATAATAATAATAATAATAATAATAATAATAATAATAATAATAATAATAATAATAATAATAATAATAATAATAATAATAATAATAATAATAATAATAATAATAATAATAATAATAATTTCTTGATAGTGATCTTTTGGTAAAATGCATAAAGTAAATTTTTCAGTAAATAAAGTAATGTATATTTTAAATGTATTCTAAAATCGATTGTAAAATAATCCTTTTCAAGTTCATAGAAATCAGTTGTTTTTCAGTTTGAATGCTTTTCAGATCTTCATTTTCTGTTTTCTGATTGGTTTATATATATATTTTTAAACTTTTCTTTAAATGAAAAATGTAAAAATAAAAAATAGAATAATAGGAATTTAGGAATTTAAAATATTTTTTTAAAATTTATTAATTTGAATTGAAAATTATTCAAATATAAATACATATTTCAAAGTTAAATAGTACAATATTCCAGATATTTGAAATGTTTTTGAGTAGTATATGAAAAGCTTTCATCCGCTAACAGAAAAACCTTCTGTAATTAATTCAAAACATAAAAGTAATTGTACTTTGATTTTTATTCCTAAAAGTTCTTAAAATCTTTAGCTTAGTTTTTTTCCATTTTCTTTACTTATTTAAATTTCATTTAAAATAATTTTTCGAAAAGAATTTTTATCTTTATATCAAAGTCAACAACTGGCAATTTCAGTGTTAATTATGGGAATGTTTTTTCTAAAATAAAATTTGACTCTTTAAATCTGAGATTTACTTGACGTTATTTTAAGCGAAATATCTTTCCTTTCCGGCCTTGCTAGGCATTGTTGGAGATGTATGTATTCTGAAGATTCATCGGGATCGCGATGTTCTGGTATAAGTTTCCGAGTGCACTTTTAATGTATATTTTTTTGAATACATTATACTTTATGTAGTAGACAACTTTATTTCTAAAACATGCTTTTTCAGTGTCTAGCAGTTTTCCACTGGGCAAAAGTTTTCTTTTTTTGTGTTGTAGGAAGGTCAGCGTATTTGGGATTTTTTAGGATCTTGAAGTCGAGTGTGTCACTGATTAATGAAACCTTTAGATAAAATTATTTCTTATTTGCTTGTGTTTTATCCTTAGGCTTTTTCGTATTTGAATTCATTCTCTCAATGTCCTCATTATGATACCCGTTCCTGCGCAGGACATATTGAAACTTAATTGCTGTTTTATTTAGTAAATCGAATGGCTATCATTTGTGACTCGTTTCTTATAACATTCACTTCCTGTAAATATGGAAGTACCAATTTTTGGTGCATAAATATTTTTTTGTGAGCTGGAATTTAGTGGATTGAGAGATAGAATATTCTGAATATTCGATTTCAAACTTTATTTCAACTTTATTCAGATGAGCGGCATTGAATATATGAAATATTTATTCTGCTTATTTCTTGTTATTGGAAATGATGAATATATCATTTACATATCTTTCGTAGAAACTAATGGATTTTATGCATCCAGTGTATGTATCTGGAAGTTATACATAATGATAAGGTAACATAATAAATATACATAATAAAGGTAAAATAGTTGTTTTCGAGAATAACAGTAAGAAGTTCGATAATATTCTCGGTATTCATTTCCTTTATTAAAAAATTGCCATTCTAATATTTTCTTAAGCATTTTAAGCGTCTTTTGGGTCGATAGAAGGGCATAGTAATACAACAAGACTGATGGAGTATTTGAATTATCTTTGGTAGTTCTGCCAGTTGTAGAAGATAATATACACTCTTTAGACTTTGGTATTGGATGGAGTTTGTAAAAGTTCAAAGGTGCTTAATCCTCCATCATGTAATTTGTCAGAAAACTTGGTCTAATGAGATGCAAAACTCTAAATCCAGTTTTATTTTGTTGCTCTGAAAGGAGCCTCCATTTTGCTACCTTTTAAAAAATAAAAACTGAATTACGATTCTAATTCCACTACATAAAACATACTTTTAAAAATCTTTTAATGTCTGAAATGAAATATTAATACATTTAAACAAACAATAAATTTTTATATTTTACATGGGTTTTATTTAAGATATAAGAGAAATTTATTTTAACTGTATGGAAAGTTAATGACGTTTTAGCCTTACCGCATATTAAGTCACTTCTAATAATGGTAAAACATGATTAAAACAGAGAAACTACTGAAAAAAGAATTTATTGTTTCTGAAGTTTAGGAGAAGATCATTACTTTGATTGTAATTTCATAGATAAGGTGTTCCGAACTTCTGGATCACTAGTAGGTTTTTGTAAGTTCAAGAAAAGTCTTAAATTAAAAACTATATTAAAAATTCATTCAAAAAGTTGTTACACTAAATATAAAACATTAAAAAGCAAATAAAATAGTAAAACTTGTTATGGCAAACAACAACAAAGGAATTTGCGCAATGTGCGCAATTTGCTGACATTTAATTGGTAGATTTATGCAATGCTCCAAGCTCATTAAATAAAATATTTTCAAGAATTTGAGCAGTTAGAAGATTTATCACAAAACAAATAATAAAAAATTATAACAAATAATAACAAAAAAAAAAAATATCAGTACAATCAAAGAATGAGTAAATGAATTTTTGGGTACTTAAACTTTGATTGAAATTCAAAATGGATTTGGAAAATTAAAAGTTTTTTGGCGTCAAATATTTTTTCAAACGCCGGGAAATAAATTTTCGAATTTTCAAGTTTTCCTAAAATTTAATAAACTTACAAATTAAATGTCTATTTTTCGGGTTCCGAATCTTCAAGGGACAATGTCAGTAGCTTATATGTTAATCATTTTGGATTATTTTACAGTTTCTTCTATTGTTGACTTTTGCCCATTTATTTTGTTTTTAATTCTTTCACAATTTTGAAAATATAGCAACGACTGGGTAAAAAATATTCAAATATTTTTTTCTTGGTTTTTTATACCATTGAAGTAGTTTGTCTGATGAAAAGTATGTCCAGTAAAAGAATTTTCATTTTTTTGAAAACTTTTTTTTATTTGTAAATTGTTAGGAGATTATATCGGATTAAGGGAAATTTGTTATTATTGATTTTTATAATTACTGAAAAACTGAAGAAAAAAAAGAAATGCTCAGTGCTATTAGATAAAGAAAATCAATAAGACTAAGCTGATGGGCTGCGTAATTAAAAGCTGGCTTTCTCAAGCATATTTTTGGTAATTTATTAGAACTTATGTTATTAAAGAATCGAGTTTTTTTCATAGAAAAAGTTCTAATAATTATTAGAATTATTAGTTTTGAAAATAAACGATTTTCATTGGCTGATTGTTTTTTTATCGGAAATTTTATTATTAATAATTTATTAAAGAAAGCCGATGTTGATAAAAATTGACGCTTTTAATTGTGGTTTATATAATTATACTTTGTCACTGTTTATAACCCTTTGAACCCCGAAACGTCCATTATAGAAGAAATTTATGCTTATTTAGTAGCCTATATGGTTTAAAGGTTTAAGTCAATAACAAGGTGAATTTGTCAGTTCTGATCGTTACAGTAAACAAATTGAGTGTTAAGAAAATATGAATTCATACTGTTCAATTTTGGGTAATAGCGAAAGTCCTATATACATTTATAAGTCAGTCATATTTCCTCATTTTTTTTATTTTCATCTGACAAATACAATATTTATACAAGGACATATCTTTTATTACTTTCACTTTATTAGTACATTTATTGTTTTAATAATACTCTTTTTTTTATTACTAATTTTTCCTTTTTTACTAGTGTAAAAAGCTGTCAAACATTTGGTTTCTAACCAATCTGACTCCTCCATTTATGAAAAAATAATAAAATGAATTTTCATTTTATCAAGTTTTAATCAACTAATCTTAGTTTATTTAATTTGCATGACAATAAAAATAATAAATATTAATAATTTAAAATGAATTTTATTGGCTAATTATTTTAATAAAACCAAATGGCTGACGAATGAATAATTTCGAATTTTTTCAAATCATTTTCATAATAAATAACTATAAAGCTGAATAATTTATTCAAATGAAATTTCCTTTGAGTTAGCTTTTGATCTTTTTGACTTGAGTTTTGCTAAAAAAGAAATTTTATTGCACGTGTGATATGCAGAATTTGAGACGTACATATATAATAATAAAATCCAAATGAGTTTGGTTATCTGTTGCTAGAATAATTTCATGCAGCTTTTTTGAGAAGCCTTTTAAATGCTTATTTGTTTATCTTTTTTGTTATAATCATTTTAAACAAGTAAAAAATAAGATAAGCCCTTGCTGCAAAGTATCTATTAAATGGATGAAAAAAAATTATGCTGCTAACAAGAAATGATTGTTTATATGTTTATTGTCAATATTTGATGAAAAATATCATTTTTATTTTATCTGTATATTTTCCTTTTTTAACTATTGCATTACCTGCCCTGTATCATTGGTGAATTTTTCAAATCTTGATATTTTTTCGTTTGAACCAAAAGATGAGCAAGAGCCATTTTCCCAACAGAGATCTAATTTTATGTTTTACAGTCGAGTTTATTTCATTAATTGTGATTAGATAAATATTTTCTTAATCAACTTCAAATAAATCTCAGAAAATACTATATTTAATTCCAAAAATAAACCTGATTATAAATCGATTTTTTAAATTTATTTCACAATCGATCAAGCAACAAAACAAACAAAGCAATGGCACAAAACACAAACTCAACCAAAACAACAATAAAAAACATACACCTACATACAACTTTACCAATTAGATGCACAGGTTTATGACAAAAAATGTTTTCAATTAAAGTTAAAACAAATGAGTTTTGTCATTTTGATTGCAGTTTCATTAAAAGATTTGTCAGAAAATGGTTTCGCACAAAAGTGTTTGAATATTGCAAGTTAGGCATCTTAAATATTAAATATTGATTTCTTTTTTATATTTAAAGTTTAACAAGCATTAAATTATTCTTTATAATGAAATCATCAGTGGCATCAAAAAATTTGTGGATAAAAATTCCGGAAATGGGCTAAAATTTGCTTCCACAGCAAAGAAACTAAAACGAATAATCGACATTACAGCTGCAGAGAAAAGTTTGAGTGAAATTTTTAATTTTTCTTTAAGAAGTAAATAAGGAAATATATTCAAGAATAAGTTAAGTATTCGAGGAATTTAAAGCGATTGTGGATTAATTTCAAATTTCCATTGATCAACAAGCAAGTCGTAACAGTGAAGGTCGAAAAGCTTTCAGAACAAATACAACAAAGAAGAGAAAGAGGAAATATTTAATGTTTGATGAGGAATTGGTAACACTATTTGACAAAAAGAAAGTTAACAGCGCGTGGCTTTGCAAAGAAGACCATGAATTATAAATAAAGCAATTACAAACAGGAGGCAAGGTTGGTTAGCGGACTGACAAATCGCCTCGAATTCTTCCATCCATTCTTCTAGGCGAAGTAATCAGCAATAGATTAGTGAAGCATCTTGTAGCGGCAACTCTTTTGCACGTGTGAACGAAAGCGTAACTGTCAGTTCCAGCAATGACGAAAGTGAGCAAGTGATATATTAAAACTTTTCAAATTGTTCATCTGAAAGGTTTTAAAAACTATCCATGGCGCGTTTCTAAAACAACAAAAAAATCCTAGATGGAGAGATGACTTTCAATTCTTGTTTGAGTTAATGGCGAAATTGAAAGACAATTGCAAATATAATAAATATCTCAACCTGAAATTTATCGCTACTTATAATTTGTAGCATATCAAACTTGACATGCTTCTTCATATTAACTTAATAATAATTCAATAAAACCGAAAAGTAATGTACGCGCTACCTTTTTTTAACATTTAATGATGTACCGGAAAAATTCCTACAACAAACGATGAATAAATAAAAAATCAAAAATTTATATTTTTAATAACCCTCACGCACACATTCCATTCATAAGGGAATGCTCGATTGTTTAAAACAATGATTTTTAAAAAGTAAATTTTTTTTTAGTTTTTTGTAAGTTATTCGTTGTTTTAAAGGTCTATTCTGGAGTGCTTGTTGTATAAATGGGTTCAATATAAAATATTTTCTTGGAAACATCAGCGAAAAGATTTTACAAATAACAAATAATAACAAAAATAATATAAATGGTTTTCTATATATTTTATTTACAATTTAGAAAATTTCTCTCCAAATCTGAAAATTTTCATTTTCTTGGACAGGAAGTATCTCAGCATTTTTTGTTCAATTTAAATATTATTTTGTCATTTTTGTGCCTATCAATTTTTTCTTTGAAATAAAATTTTAACAACTTATGAAGATTAGAAGTAAGTGATGGCAAATGAAATGCTAGTGAAAAGACTGTAATTTATATGGAATAAAAGAATAATCTATAAAATATGTTTTTGAATTAAATGGATACAAATGGAAATGCTACTGGCGACCACGACGAAATCGTAGCTCTGGCAACATCAATACAAAGGCAGAAAATTGTGGAATCACTCTTCCCAGTCATAAAAACGTTTTTTGATGGAAAAGAAGAAGATTCAAAAGAGTTGTTATTATCCATTGAAGAATTTGTAACAATAAATTTAGCACCAGCTTTCGATTTATAATTATATGGGGACGCAAAAGAGTTATAGGTGGGTTTTAGAGAAACACAAAAGACTCGGGCGTCAGATGAAGATGTAAAAGGTTTGTTCATCTAAATTATGTCAAATGCAAAAGCTTCTTTCAAACTATTGATGATATCAGTCAGATTAAGCAGAGATCTGAAGAAAAATTTGATAATTTATAAATCAGAGTAAGGAAACTAGGGCGTGAAATTTTATCAGCAAATCACACTAAAGTTATGATCGTAAAGGAGATAATTATGAGACGTATGTACTCTAATAAATCAGGATGTGCTTGGACTTTAGAAAAGTCAATGATGTTACAGAAAAATTCAGTTTTTTCAATGGCGGGTCCTCAAACAATATTTGATTTTTTATTGGGATCTTCAGTCTTTTCTTCTCTAGACTTGGATCAATCAAATTATTAGGTATATTTCGATGAGAATTTTCAGTTAAAAACAATAATTTCTACAAAGAAAAGACAGTTTTGGTAAAATCTAATGCCATTTGGGTTGCCAACAGCTCCAGCGACCTTTCAGAGGCCTATGCACATATTGTTTGATGATATTTTGTAAAGCTTGGTTAAGAAAACAACACGTTATATGTCATATTAATGTTTTTGATACACATGGTAACCGATATCCGGGATATTATCAGGAAATGTGATTTGTGTATGAACGGAAAGTTATAACTAAGATGACATCTTAGTATCTAATTCACAGAGTGATAATAAATTCAATGGAACAAATTGTAATTTACATTGGTTATATGAAGGAAACCAGACCATATATCAGGTGCTCTTACACAACTTGATATACAAATTTGGAAGATCATATTGCATAGTTTTAGATAGAGGTAAGATCTTCAAGAGAAGTCAAATCAGAAGTTTATTGGATATTTACTTCATTATACGACTTCAAGTCTAACAGTTTGGAAGAACAGGCAATAGGAACAGTTAGTGATACGATCCGGACATTCTTGAATGACGGACGAACTAGAAGTTGTTGGGACGATATTATGCCAAAGATTGAATATTCATTAAACTCAACAACGCAGGATTCTACAGAATTTTTGCCAATGAAAATATCATTTGGAAGAAAGGTTATACAAGGTTTTACATGGTAATAATGCATTCATAGATCTGAATCAAGAACAAGTATTGTTGAAGGCATAGAGTAATCTTATTATGGCTTCAGATACAATGAGATTAAGAGATGCAGACAAGAAAGTATATCGGTATTTTAAGGAAAGTCTTGGAATAGTTGATCCACAAAAGAAATCAAAGAATGGCAATTTGTTCAATCAAGATCATTGTCAAGATCATTGAATTTTACGTTTAGATTGCCTAAAATAAATAAGAACTAACCATTTCATAGTGTTGCATGTGACCTACAAAGCTGTTTAAAGTATTTAGTTATTTTTTAATTATTTTTTTAAATTATTTTTATAATAATATATTCAGTCAAAGGAACGTTATTTTATTTTATTCAAAATAAATAAAAAAAAAATCATGCAATTAAGGGTTAAAATAATAAGTGTAGGTGCAAGAAAATATTTAGACACGGAGATCTGATGTACAAAACTATGATCATGTAAATCTGTAATATTGCCAAAATAGAACTGAAAATATTATGCCATTGAAATATTTTGGACATAAAAATAGCGGTAATCGCCCATTTTGTCGATAAATAATGGAAATTCTATTATTGAACCAATAGTGAATTTCCAAACAAAAAAGGCTTACATAATAAAATACAAAAATTTATCAGGATTTAGAAGTAACAAGGAAGAGATAAAAGTTCTTGCTAAAATAATTGAATTACAAAAGCTGTACTTATTTGAATTGAAATGTTCAGGAATCACACTAGCACAGGGGTTTGTAATTGAAATTCTGTATATGTATCACATATGATGACTAGACCCTTCCAAAAGAGCAGGGTTCCATCGAGAGGTATAGTATGAAAAACATAATCAAGTTGTCAGCTCCTGTAGGTTTTGTTTTGACAGTACTGCAGTGCTTAAACATAATAAATCATAACAAGAATATTCGTGACTAACTCAAAGACAATAAATAACTTCAACAAATATTTTTGTTTTAAGAAATTTATATTTTATTCTAAAAACTAGATGGAATACTCAAAAACTAAACCCAACAAAAATCATCTTGAAATAGCTCTCCTGTTTGTTGAATAATGAAAATATTTATTCCCTCCCATTATCCAGCGTTAATGGGTATTATTATGTCACCCACATATTCATATTACATCGCAATTACGTTCACCGTCATGCCAATCATTGCAATTTGCGTTCATTGTAAATTTCTGTTCGAAATTTCCCTAAATAATTAATTCAACTGAACAAAATTTAAATTTATATATTTTTAATAATTAATTATTTGATAACGATAATTATCCTGAATTTTTTTCCTGTTTGTTTTAATTGACTGTAAGTAAATTATTAATTAGAAAGATGGAATGCTTAATGACAAAAATTGATACATAATGAGCTAGATTGGTTTCGAATAATTCAATTCCATTTTTAACTGACTTAGAAATTAGAAATATTTCGAAATTTAATTATAAAATATTTCTAAAAATTTCTAGATATAATTTCACTTAGTAAAATAATAATTTGAATTTAATAATTTTGTTTTAATTGTAACTTTTGTACTTGAAAGAAATTACTATGAAATATAAATATTTTAATTTAATAACAACATTTTGTACAATATTTAAACTGATATGCCTTTTTTGTAACCGTTATACGAACTCACATTTTATATATATATATATATATATATATATATATATATATATAATAGTTTCAATTTAGAAAAGACGCTTTTACTTTCATGAATACGCCGTTTCCAAATTGAATTTGAAGAGGATTATTTAATAATCAACACTTTTATCAACAATATAATTATTACTTTGCAACAAGGTCTTATTTTGTTATTCACTTATCTAATATTTTATTATTATTATTATTATTATTATTATTATTAATATTATTATTAATATTATTATTATTATTATTATTATTATTATTATTATTATTATTATTATTATTATTATTATTATTATTATTATTATTATTATTATTATTATTATTATTATTATTATTATTATTATTATTATTATTATTATTATTATTGTTGTTAATATTAATATTTATAATGAAAACATTTTTAATAAAAATTAAATATTAGAAAAATACTTATCTTCCGGATCTCAAACCAGTATATGTCGGCACTGATAAACACATGTTTCGATATCCATTATAGGGATACTTATCAAACATTTATTAACAAAGAATAGTTAAAACTTACGCAACATTTTGTGAAAGAAAATTTTATAATACAAATTTAAAAAATTAATATTGATCATAATAAAAGGAATAAATCGTTCTATGAATCTTATACATAATTAATATATTTAAATATGATTATTTAAGACAAAATTGCATTAGGTGTCGTGATAATAATATTAATATTAATAATAATAATAATAATAATAATAATAATAATAAAATAATAATAATAATAATAATAATAATAAAAAAAAAAAAAAAAAAAAAAAATAATAATAATAATAATAATAATAATAAATAATAATAATAATAATAATAATAATAATAAAAAAATAATAATAATAAATAATAATAATAATAATAATAATAATAATAATAATAATAATAATAATAATAATAATAATAATAATAATAATAATAATAATAATAATAATAATAATAATAATAATAATAATAATAATAATAATAATAATAATAATAATAATAATAATAATAATAATAATAATAATAATAATAATAATAAAAAAAAAAAAAAAATAATAATAATAATAAAATAATAATAAAATAATAATAATAATAATAATAATAATAATAATAATAATAATAATAATTTTGAAGAGCTATATTTAATTGCTGTTTTCAATTTATTTCAATTATTTGTAAACATTAAGAAATTGAGAAAATATTTGTAAGCTTTTTAATTTTAAAGAAGGTTCAGTCTGGAAGATCATTAAGAATGTAAATGAATTCTAATTACCAGACGGATTAATAAAGAGCATTTTTGAGAAACTCCTTGCCGTTATTATCTGACTTGTGATTGTATCATTAGCAGATATTAACAAAATAAGCATCAAATTTCAATGAGTTATAATATTTCATTATTATTTAATATAAATTTAAAATTTCTTAATTGTTTTATTGGGCATTTTGAGGAATGTGAAAGGTTAATATAACTTTGGGAACAATGAAATATCTTTGATCAAGACATTATGTTATGACACACTAAGATAACCTACCAAGAAAGGTTTCTAACCGCTGAACTGATCTCCTTGCCAGTTTAATTATACCTTAGAAATTTCCCTTTCTTAAATAAGTTCAGTAGAAATTACAATAATAAGTAAATTTCAATAAAGTTCAATTATTAAAATAATTGTAAAATTTAGATATAAATATAACATTTTAGATAACAAATAAAGTCAGATCTGAATATTAAAATGTTTTATAAATTGAAAATAAATTTTTTTCAAATATCAACATATATGGTTGACAGCCATGCAGAATGATATTATTTTTCCAATCTAACACTGCGCAATTTTAAAAAAATTTCCGAATCTCTTATAAAATTTATTTTATTTTTAAAGGGCTATCACAAATAATCAAATGAAAATTTAAAAACCCCAATTATTTGTGTTTATTAATTTATTTTATCATTTTAAAAATTTTAACATTTTACATAAAATTTAATTGCCAAAATTATATTAATTGATGTCTAACGGAAATAAAAACATTTATAAAATAACGTACAAATTATTTAAAATATTTAACATTATTAATATTATTATTATTATTATTATTATTATTATTATTATTATTATTATTATTATTATTATTATTATTATTATTATTATTATTATTATTATTATTATTATTATTATTATTATTATTATTATTATTATTATTATTATTATTATTATTATTATTATTATTATTATTATTATTATTATTATTATTATTATTATTATTATTATTATTATTATTATTATTATTATTATTATTATTATTATTATTATTATTATTATTATTATTATTATTATTATTATTATTATTATTATTATTATTATTATTATTATATTATTTATATGCAAAATATATAAACGTCATTGTTCTATTATAATTTTCATTATAACACAATGCTTAATAGAATTAATAATAAATTTATTAATCATAGAAATATAAAATGAGTTAATGATTTAAAACTATTATCTTTCCATACTTTCTTCAAAATTTTGACCCTGACCCAAAGTACCCCATAAACCTTTCGGAACACAATTTATAAACCACCTGTATATATCGATTAATTTTATGAATTAATTGCTAATTAATTAAAATTGAAAAATTTGAAAAAATATATATTTAGTTATTAATTTTAATGAGACATAATTTGTCGTCACTTTGTAAAGAAAATGAAAAAATCCTAGGAAATATCAAAGATAGACATTATTTTAAAAATTATTTAATTGTCAATATTTGCATTCCTATGTAAATGAATATACACATATAATATATATTTCACCAAACTATTTGAGAGTAACATAAAATAACAAAAATCCAATTTTTGTCAAGGTTCTTTGCCACATTTTTCATATCATTTCCACGATTTCCTCATTGATGAAGTTATCCAAGGATTGAATATAATATTAACTTTAATTAACTGAATTAACTGAACAATGTTAAAATAATAGTAACATTTCCGTAAATGTTCATATAAAATGTTCACCTCTGAGCTGGCCTTGCAAGGAGCAGTAACCAGTAGCATACGTATACAAGTCACTGCAATTGAGTAGTGCAGGTTATAAAAATCCCTAAAACCTAAAAGAAAAAGGAATTAAGGATACAGCCGATGTCACAAAGAAGTTCCTGCAATTAATATCTGACGATGATCGAGGAGCTTCTTAACCTTGTGTACCTATAACTGAGTGTTTGCAGGTAAATTTAGCATTAGTATTTTCTGACATTGGCTGTTAGTCTATAAATATTATTGACGGACTTAGAACAGAACTGGTTCTAAAAGTAGAAAAGCTCATAGAAAACCAGAAATGTCTATTTGATGTGACAGTAAGTGCTACCAAAACTAGGCAAGCTGTAAGTCGCTTGTCAATGGAATTGACAGCTAACGCATGAATCGATTGTTGGTAAACGCACAATTTTTTATATCTTTCCTCAAATACAAAATAAATACATAAATATTTTGGTGAAAAAGTAAGATCTGAAATCAAAAATGATTTCAAAGCAGGGATGGAAACCGAAATTAATTTCGGTTAAAATTTAACCGGTTTTATACTCCTTAGAAACATAGCCAATTGAGCGCCTTGTATAATATTATTAAACATTGAAAAATGTGCAAAATAACAACTGATTGAAAAGATTTTAAAATTTCCGTACATCAGAATGGCACATTCTGTAATTATGAAAACGTGAATGATTTGTTTTAATTCACTTCAGCGTACCAACGTGTACTATCATGAAACAAAACAATAAACTATCATTCACTTTATTATAATTACAGAATGTGGCTTACGATTGAAGTGAAAGAAATTTCAGTGCAAAGGAAAACATATTATGAATTTTTAAAATCAAGTTTATTGTTCACCAACTCTTATATTTATGTAATTGTAAATTGATACCAATTATAATTCATTTCAATATTTAAAATTATAAACCTGTGTAATTTATTCAATAATAATTTCAGTTTCAAACTGCATAAGCATACTAGCTGCATAATGAATTTAAAATATACATCGCCAAAATATATTTTAAACACAGAACTTAACATTTACCAATGTTAAATCCAACTGTTAATGTAGTATTATAAAAAGGTAACACTATAATGAGTATGATAAATAATCGATAAGAACGACCTTTATAATAGGTCGCTATTATAAAGATCCATTTTATCGAGGTCTTTCTTATCAAAGATTTTGTGTATATACAATTAGCATCTTCTTACTCAACTATAAATATAACATAAAAATAAAGAATACACTATGGGATCAGTCAGAAAATGAGATAACATCTGAGTTAACTGAACAATTAGAAGATGATTTTTAGAATTTTCTTTTTGTTTTCCATAGTGCTGATTGAGGGTTTCGTTTTTGAAATTTTAAGTACTCATCTTGATGTTTACTTTTTACGTGACGTTCTAAATTTACATTGTGTATTTACACTGTGTAATGACCCAACCTTATAATATACGTATTTTTGCATACTTATAAATATACATTTTTAATATTTTGTATTTTTTTTCTTTTTTTGCAATTGTGTATTTTTTATAAATAACCACAAAATTGTCATATCTCGCCTTTTATTAGCATATTTGTTTTATTGAAATTGTTTATTGGGATAACCATAATTATGAAAGGTATGACATAAGCTTTAGGAAATATTAATTTGTATGATGAAAGGTAGAAAAATAATAACTTGAGTTCACATTTTCAATTGGAAAATTACGTATTTTTAACCGGTTTTTTAGAATTTCGGTTAAAGGTGACCGGTTTATTTATGAAAATGTTTTTCCGTTTTAGTTTCAGTTACGTTTAGTGAAATATTTAGAAAAATAACCGCTAACCGGATTTTTAAACCGGTTTTGGAAACTGGTTTCCATTCATGATTAAAACAATAATAAATTAAATAACACCAACTAAAACAATTAAATAAATACATTTAAAATGCAAGACAGACGCAAGCATAAAAATAAATAATTGAAACATAAACCTCTCAATCAAAGATAGAAAATACATAAAAAGCGGATGATGGCGACCAGAGGTGAGTTAAAGGGCTTAGAAAAACCTTTTACTGTATATTAAAACCTACTGAAGAGATAACTGGGAACTGGATAGGAATCGTAACATTTTTCAATACGTATGTATCTTGGCGGAGTGGTTTTTCGTGTTGCCATATTAATATTGCACGTAAAAGACGAAAAAAGTGTTGATTAGCTGAAATAGAGGCATGTCGGTACATGAGAGAAAGGTCGAAATTTGTAAAAATAATTAACAGAGTACAATATTGTTCAAATCTAAAGATATAGAAAGGAACAAACAGGAAAGTAGAGTTTGAAAACTCATCTAGGTGATTAGTAGAATTGGTTCTAGTTTACTGATAAGAATCATAAACATAAAGAAAATACAATGTGTGTTAATCTATTACTCGACCTGATTTTCGAACAGAGGTTTGGCTCGAACCACAAGGTTACGAATGTAATTACGAAGGTAATCTGAATATTAAGCACTCTTGAACTTTGCTCTTCTCATCTTTGACTCAAACAGTTACCAGTATAGACTATTTTCAAAGTCAAGCGGCTCGCTACCCGAAGTTGGATCAAGACTCAAACTTCTCAAAAACAGACTCAGAGTGCTAACGAATGGTAATTTTTACCAAGATAAGTGTAGTTATCTGATAATAATTTCTGAGGTTTATGAATAATTCAGGTAGTTAAACTCCTATACACGTATAATTCATCGGTTATTAAGATCTTGTACTTTGCACAAAATTGTACCTGTCGCTCGAGTTCGTCCACTTCGCATCCTCCTCTGAAACGTTCCTAAATAAACGACGCGACTACTAAAAAACAATGTCGGAATGAATTAAAACATAAATAAAATATAATTGGAATTCGATATGTAAATAATAACTAGTAAATATATTTAGAGTCTACAAACACTCCAGAACGATCTTAACCGAATAAATCGCTTTTAACATGAATTATATACATAAAGTGAGAATCAGAAATCAACAATTGTATATATCACCATTCTCACAACGTCAATTTCTTTTATATTCAATTATTTCTAAAACACTAAAATCGAGGTGCCTATCACCTTGAGTTCGGCAGGTCCTAGTTCTGAAATCACAGCCTTGAAAGCAAAATTACAAAAACTGAAAAACAAACTGAATAAAATCACAGTCATCTTGCTTGAGCCTAAGAAGGTGAAAAATCTGCACCAGAGAAATGTCAGGTTGGCTTGTTGCTGAGACGATCTGATGCTCGAGAACAGATTGATTTTCGTCATTGAATAGAGTCGAGAAACAAATATAATGAAGACGATAACTGTGTAAAAGAGTAAGACATTATATCGGCAGCTCGTGCGAAAGAGGGTGTACGTCAAGGAGTATCACTTCGTGAGATCGCCTCCTCAGGTACATCCGCCCACATCATATAGTACCAGCGGTGAGTGCTAAGCAACTCACACATACACGATCATGATGGTGGATAAAAGTAGTCTTGTTTGGCATCTAGGTATTAAGAATCTCAGATCTAAGTAGATCCGATCAGTAAATACCTAAGACCCAACAATACGATTTATCCCTGCTACTATGATAAATAATTTACCTCATATTTTCGTTATCTAAATCCAATTTCAGATAGTTTTGCAAAAAAATACATTTGACCTAACCGAACAGATTTCCAAAGGTTTCAAACTGTTTAAAGCTGTTGTACAACAAACAAATATTATTTCTCAATTTGTCATTATTATTAAAAAATATTTATAATTTACATAAATATATTTTTATTATATTCAATTCCGATTTTATTCCAGATCAAAATGGCATATCAAAGTTTACGATTGCATGAAAAAATTGGTGAAAATTCGATGCGAGAAAATCGCATTTTACAAAATCATTTGGGAATTCACATTGGATACTGGAAGACTTTTGAAAGGAGTGAAATATATTTGCGAAGATCACAATTTAAGAAGTATTTATTTGTATTATAATTAGTTTATATTAATACGCAATCCGATAAAATAAGAAAAAATAAAAATATTCAGAAAAGTATTTTATTTTAGTAAAATCAATATTTTGTTTATTTCTCAATGAAACATGAATCAGTTTTGCCCTTGGCCTTTTTACGCCAGCACTTATTAATCAAAATTAATTAAATTTGATTCGCATAGCATTTCGACAAAGTTTCACGTCTTTGTGATTTCAGAAATTATGTAGCGCCTTTTTTGCGAAGAATAGTTTTATTATTATTATTGTTATTATTATTATTATTATTATTATTATTATTATTATTATTATTATTATTATTATTATTATTATTATTATTATTATTATTATTATTATTATTATTATTATTATTATTATTATTATATTATTATTATTATTATTATTATTATTATTATTATTATTATTATTATTATTATTATTATTATTATTATTATTATTATTATTATTATTATTATTATTATTATTATTATTATTAAATTGATGAAAAACTTTAGATTATCATATAATTCTTTTCAATTGTATTAAGAAATCGAAAAGGATTATTTATTTAATTTTTTTATTTTGTGAAGAAATTTTATCAATCAGAAAATTTTGAGATAAATTAAAAACCATTTTAATACATAAACCGAAAATATCATTACCAATTACCTCATACAACAATAATCGGATCAATGATATCTTTGCTGCTATTTTTTTCATCGAATATTCTCTACCTCAAGCGTCCGTCAAAGCATGATTTAAATGTAATTTTTGAACATCACTATTTAGAGGTAATCATATAACCTTTTCTTGTAAATAAAAAAGGGACAATTTTATCTTCAAGAAATGTTTCCAAAAAAACATATACATATGTATTTTAGATTTTTAAACTTAGGTCATTTTGTACGTTTGAAAAAAAACATATTTTAAGACTTTTGTAGAAATACTGATTAAGGAAACCATTGACCGCCTTTTGATTGCGTCTGATGAAAAAATTGAAATTATAGTCCACCTAATTATGGTGAACCTATAAAATATCATGTTTAAGTAATTCTATATTAGTAAGGTTTTTATAATTTTAAATTTGCTGTCACAACATCATAAAGCAATTCAAATGTATTTAACATAGTGTCCAAATTGTTAAAAATCAATAAGTATGTTTAATAATAAATCTAAAACCTCAATAGATTTAGTTTTTGATCTAGTGAATAAATTTTTATGTAACGGGTGCAGTGCCACATGCATTGGAGAAACTTTCCGTCTTCTTTGCTCACAGGTTCAGAAACATAGTTAATTAGGCGCCGTGGATAATATTATTAAGTATAAAAAATATGCAAAGAACAACTGATTGAAAAGATTTTAAAATTTTATAAAAGTAATTCAATAATAAGTGTGAAAAAATTTAATGTGAGGCTTCGGGGATTAAATCACAATCTCCTAAAAAACGTTCAATCAGCAACAAATTTGTTGAGAATATTTAATTGAATTATTAATAATAATTATTGTTTCCGTATATAACATTTGACAAAGGTTATGATGGCAGACTGATGATGAGTAGAACTTCCTTGAAATATATTTCGTTTATTTGGCTTTCTCGTGTTTATATATATATAGAGCCTATAATAGACATCAAAACCCTAGGTCTGGTAATAAATGTGGCTTCATCCACTGAAAGATAAAAAAATTGTATCTTATTGTTCAATAAAAAATTTAATTCAAAATATAAAAAAACAAAAAAAGTGTCAGACCATTTACACAATCCTGGACCCTTGTTAATCACTGCGCCAACCATAGTTATATTTAATTTTATTAAATGTACACTTAATTGTTGTATAAAGGAAGGGACTACATAAAAGCGAACGCTATTTTTTACTATTCTTTATAGTTTCTAATAGTGTCGCTAGATATACGTCGCTAGATATCAAATGATCCTCAAGGCCCCATCTCTTCCAGAGCTTGTAAATATATCCACTAATAGCTAAGAGCTAGGTTGAATATGATTTTATGATCCCAAAGATCAAAAAATGATCAGTTTCTGTAAACGAATTTATTAATAAATAAAATTTATAATTATTGAAATTAATAAAAATATAAAAATTAATAACTATTCGTAGTCCGTAATTACAATTTCTATTTAATATGTTTCACAAGAAAAAAACAACAAAAAATTGGAAAATCATAACAAATTTGATTACCAGAAAATTAGCATTTCCAAACTTATTAAACAGTAAAAAGTTAAATTTTCTTAAAAAGTAATGTTTTGTCTTCGATAATTATAAATGGGCGCCAATGTTAATTTATCCTAGCTAGGGCCTATTTATAGGACACATTAATATCATTATTATTATTATTATTATTATTATTATTATTATTATTATTATTATTATTATTATTATTATTATTATTATTATTATTATTATTATTATTATTATTATTATTATTATTATTATTATTATTATTATTATTATTATTATTATTATTATTATTAATATTATTATTATTATCGTATTTTAAATCATAATAAAGATAATTAACAATATAAATATTTTTATGTGAAATGTTAAATTGCCCAATTATCTACTCTCAAAGAGCGGTGAGTGACAATAAATGGAAAAAAGTTCAAAGAGAATTCATTCATTAGCATCATTGATAGTATTATCAGAAATCTTATATCAACTCATCATTCAATTGGAGAAATAATAATAATAATAATAATAATAATAATAATAATAATAATAATAATAATAATAATAATAATAATAATAATAATAATAATAATAATAATAATAATAAAATAATAATAATAATAATAATAATAATAATAATAAAAATAATAATAATAATAATAATAATAATAATAATAATAATAATAATAATAATAATAATAATAATAATAATAATAATAATAATAATGACTATCATGAATGCATAAGAATGTTGTATTTGTCTTGGGGGAATTAGAAACTTAAGCTGGCGAATATTCGCGACCAGTTCTAGCAAGCGATAACATGATGCGAGATTCGGCAGTATCGGGTGAAGAATCGGGTTGTCCTAATTAGCTAAACATCGTTCGTCAAAACTCGCTGAGTTGATATTTTCATTAAAATTTGATTTTAATCACGGAGCCAATGGATGTTTTGAAATAATTAATAAAATGATATAATCTTTACGATATTTCCCTCATCTGTCTGGCTGCCGTTGTGTTGTTTTTGTTAATTTTTCTTCATTTTGTGTTCGTCGAGATAAAATCTTGTTTCTTTTATTTTTATTAGGTTTTCATTGGTTACTCCATCAATGTTAATTAAAATTCCAAATAAATTATTTCAATTATTCCTTTAGTAAACTCGTGTTGATTACTTAAATTTCCGCTTTCTTTTTTAGATGAGGTAATTTCATAATTATAATTAATAATAAAATATAATTGTTTTTTCAATTTTATTAATAATATCCCAATAAAATTGACAATGAATATGTTGGAGAGTTTAGAATTCCTGAAACTTGGATACGACGTATGATTATTTATAAATATTTGGATTTACAATATCAATGCATATCCAGGTAGGGCAACTTCTTTCCCCGAAATACGCTTTTGATCCGTGAAACTTTTATTTCAAGAGTTTTATATGCAACAAATTATGAGTCGTACATTTTCGAAAAAGAATTTATGAATATTTTATTTATTCGATGACCGATTCCTTATCGAGTCCTTGATAGTCAGAGGTCCAGTATGTCAGTTTCTATAGGGATTTTATTAACTTTTCAAAGTTCGTATCATTATCGAAAAAATATTTTCCAAGCTTACTTAAAACCTAAGATCTTTCCGAATCAATGTATATATAAGAAATTCATAACCTTCTATTTATTATTTCAATTTAGAATAAACAATAAACAAAAATTAATAATTTAAACAAACATGGCATAGATTTAAAAATTTAATTTTCTATACTGGATAAACATGAATGAAGATTTCAAAATTTGGGGAATTTGAATTTTACAACTTCACTTTAAAACAAATTGTATCAATTATTACTTAAACTTTTTAATTATAGTAAATATTTTATAATTAAAATTTTTAAAAAATTTCCATCCTTCTTTTGACTTCAGTTTCTAACAGTGAAACATATTAATAAATAAATTTATTAGCCAAAAACCAAACAAGTTAATAATAAATCAAAATAATATAAAATATTGTTTTATAAAAACGAAACAAAATTTAACTAATAATAAATAAACGAAAACGCTAAATTATAAAAATATATTTCAACTTGAAACGATCCTCATTATCAGCATGTAATAGTTATATAATAGTTATGTAATAGTTATGCAATAGTTATGATTTAATGAATTAAATAAATATTCACAATGACTTAATTGACTATTAGTTTTGGTTCAGGAGGTGGCGATTAAATCATAAATTATATAAAATCAATTTATATATAATCAATTTTTAACCTTTAAATGCATGAATTTTTGTTAAAAACATGGTTTACGGTTACGTGATATCACAA
The DNA here is from genome assembly GCA_022537955.1 of Schmidtea mediterranea. Lineage (NCBI taxonomy): Eukaryota > Metazoa > Platyhelminthes > Tricladida > Dugesiidae > Schmidtea > Schmidtea mediterranea. Next base: position 133,236,354 of record CM039679.1, read on the forward strand.
TTATTATTGACAAAAAACATAGACAAAAACAGATTTTATTTTTATTTTCACTTGAATCCATAGACAGACTGTTTATCATATTGCCAGACTAAAAAAATATATCGCTTTCATTAATCATAAATAATTATATTTAAATATTTGGAACGATGGAAATTTCCATCACCATGCATTTAAGGATTAATTAATTATTAATAAAATTATTCAAATAATAATCCTTTTATTTGATGCTGAAATTTATTTAAAACTTAATTAAATCAAAGATATATAAAGCGAACTTCTTATTTCAGTTATTTATTCTGGAAGTGGGAAAAATTAGATTATATAAAAGTTTCATTTTTCCTCAAACATTATTAGGAGGTTCATCCTGTAAAACATTAAAATCAGTTTTTGTTTCCATAAATTTTATTTCAATAAATATCAAACTCTAAATTGTTTTCTTTAATCTTTCTTATTTAAACAAATTTTCTATGATGATATTTTTAATTAAAATATCTTCTTATTTTGTTTTTTTAAAAATTAATCTAAACTTTTTAATTTTTAAAATTTTCAATTTAAAAATTTCTTCATCATAAAACTTCCTCATATCCCCCTTCTTAAGAAATTTTTAAGTTTTTCCACATTTCTTTCGATCCTTTTTCCATCTTCATTTCTTAAGATGTATCGTCTGTCATGCACTTTCTCTATCACTTTGTACGGACCTTCATACCTGTCCTGGCCTTTGTGCCGTGTTTCTACTTTTACTAATACTTCTTCTCCTACATTGAATTTTCTCCTTGTTTGTTCTTCTAATTCTTCCTTTATCGGTATTTCTTTGGACCCGTACCATTTTTCCCTGCTAATCTTTTTTCCAAAAACTATCTCTGCCGGGCTTTTCCCTGTCGTTTTTTGTTTGTTTGCATTTAAAGTGAATTCGACTTCTGGTAATATCTCTGCCCAATCCGTCTTCTTTCTATCCTGTAAAGTAGCATTTATCAAATCCCGTATTGTCCTGAATTGTCTTTCTATCTGACCGTTTGTTTGGTGATGGTCTGGACTCGAAAAACATAATTTAATATCTAACATCTTTGTGAATTCTCTCATCATTCCTGATTCAAACGCCTTTCCGCAATCAACTCTTATCTCTTTTGGGCATCCAAATCTTAAAATCCACTTTTCTAAAATCGTTTTCTTTATTGTTTCTTCGTCTTGTTTTGTTATCGCTGTCAAGACTTGATACTTACTATACTGATCTATTATGCCCAATATATACTTCTTACGTCCTTTTGTTTCTGCCAACGGTCCACATATATCTACGAATATGATTTCGAACATTTCCTTCGAATCTTGTCTTTTTACTGGTTCTTTCGTTGTTATTGTTAAAGCCTTGGTTTTTTGACAAATCTCACAACTTCGAACAATCTCCTGAATCTTACTCCACAGGTGTTTTCCAACATATCTGTCTTTCATATAATCGGCTATCTTCTCGACTCCAGCATGACACAATAGTCTATGTATTTCCTTTATTGTTTCTTGTAACTCATTTTCAGGTATCATCGTTTTCTTTCGTACTTCTTCTACAATTCCATGTTGGATGTTGCTTCTTCCCTCTTCTCTGATCGAGTCTAGTAATCTTGTTTTTATCTTTCCTTTCTTAGCTTCTTCGTGGGCCATTTGACATTGAACACACGTGTCACATTTAGTTCTCGACACCATGTCTGCATTTTGGTGATTAATACCCTTTCTGTATTCTACTCTTATATCTAAACTGCTCAAATAATTGATCCATGTTTGGAATTGTGAAGTAATCGGCTTCTTGGTTGTCATCATAAACGTGATTGCCTTGTGGTCTGTCCTGAGCGTGAATCTTCTTCCGTAAAGATAGTGCTTAAAATGAATGCAAAAATAATATACCGCCAATAGTTCCTTTCTTGTAATACAATATCCTTTCTCGTGGCTCGTCATCGAGTGTGATCCATACGCAATTACTCTTTCCTTTCCATCTTTATCTCTTTGTGAGAGTACTGCTCCAATGGTATCGAAACTAGCGTCGGTATCTAAAATGAACTCTTTTTTCAGATCCGGAAAACATAAGATTGGCGCCGTCGTGAGTGCTAATTTCAATCCCTCAAACACGCTATTCGTTCCTTCACTCCATTCTAATTTTTTGTTACTTGGTCCTCTACATAATTGTTCTAACATCCTTGTCTTCTTTGCATAATCACTGATGAATCTTCTATAATAATTGCAAATACCTAAAAAGCTTCGGAGTTTCTTTACGCAGTTAGGCTTCCCAAAGTTCTGTATGGCCTGAATTTTAGATGGATCTGTCTGTACTCCTTCCTTGCTGATTATGTGTCCTAAGAATCTGATTTCTTTCTTTATTATTTGGCATTTTTCTGGATTAATCCTTAGGCCTGCTTCCTCAATCGCCTTTAACACTTCTCCGAGTATTGTATAGTGTTTCTCTTTACTGCTTGAATAAATCAAGATGTCGTCCAAATACACCATTGCTCCCTTTGTTTTTGCCTAATACTTTTGTCATCATTTCTTGGAACGTACCTGGTGCTGCTGCAATTCCAAACGGCATTCTGTTGAAACAATATTGTCCGTTCTTTGTTGAGAAAGCTGTTTTCTCCTGTGATTCTTCTTCTAGTTCCACTTGGTAATATACATTACCTAGATCGATTGAGCTGAAAAAGACGGATCCTCCTAACAAATCCAACATCTCGTCTATGTTTGGCATTGGAAATGCCTGCCTCTCTGTTACCGCGTTCAGCTGTCTAAAGTCCAAGCATAGTCTAATATCCTTTCTCTCTTTTTTTCATACACATATTAGCGGTGTATTCCATGGAGAGTTACATTTCCGTATAATTCCATTTTCGTACAGATTTTGTATTGCTTCTTCAATCTTTGATTCCAAATTTAGTGGTTGGCGATATGGTTTTATGTTTATCGGCTCACCTCTTGTAACTATCTTGTGTTTTACCAAATGTGTGCGACCCACATCCCATTTATCTGCCATAAACACGTTTCCACTGTTTGTTATAATTTCCTTTAATTTGCTATCTTCATTGATCTTTAACTGCTCCAACGCTCGTATCAATCGTTCTTCATCCTTTATTTTTCTGCCAAATTTTGCTTCAATGTTACAAATATAGTTCTTGTCTTTTTCACTAGCCTCGATATCTTTAATTTTTAACAGTCTAAATCAAATTGTTTCTTGTAATTCGATTCCTCCAATCACGTCTGGTGTCACTTTCTCCGCCACAATGAATATAACTTCCTTCGAAACATTTCCAATGGTTACTTGCACCTTCGTTTTTCCTATTGTCTCGATCGTACTCTCGTTTGCGCATCGTAACTTATCGTCACTTTTCGTCAATTGTTGTCCTCGTAGCTTGTTGAAACAGTTCACACTCATTACATTGATTCTTGCCCCAGTGTCTAATAAACAGTCGAAATTTTCCCCATTCATCCTTACTGTTATACTAGGCCTTCCTTGCATTCTGTTATACAAAATTTCAACAACCTGCTCCGTTTCGATGGTTCCAATTCTCTCCACTTCCTCTTCAAACATTTCTCTCTTTAGGAACCTGTATACTTTCTCGCTTACCCTTCCAACATTCTCCCACTTTTCTGCCCCTTGAGGATATCCCATCAAATTTTCTGTTAGAATATGGCTCCAACCAACTCCTCTACTGGTGGAGCCCTGTTGTTTGGGTACGTCTTCCTAAAATTATCTTCATTTGTCTCTACACACGATTCCCTTTCTTCTTCTTCCTCGATACCATTTATTCGACTGTATCTGTTTCCCGTGAATCTTTGTCTCTCCGTCGCTTGCCCGTACCTCATCTTTGTATAACACTCCTCGGATCTATGACCATTTCTGCTACATCTTTCACAGCGTATTTCCTGACACAATCTTCTTATATGACCTTCTTTCCCACACCCAAAACATCTTGGAGCTTTTTTATCTGGACAGTTTTCTACTTATATGTCCGCTTCTATGACATGTCCAGCATTCTATTTTACCTTTTATTGGACAATCAATTTTCGTGTGTCCTATTTTGTGGCATAACCAGCATTCTGGCATTTCTCTTCGGATACTTTCTTCTCTCTGTTCTTTCTTCTTGTATTGTACTCTTCCCTGTGGTTCCTGATAGACCACTCTGGCGTAACTTTTCATACTGTTTATCTGCTCTCTTTGCTTTTCTACTTTGTCCATCAGAGTTAGTGTTTCCTTTATTTCTTCTGTGCTTTTTATCTTCCGTAGTATCACTTCTTTCTCAACTTCTTTATTCTCCGCACATACTATTAACATCCTTGCTGTTAATTTCTCTTTGGTAAATTCTTTATTTTCAAACAACCTATCAACAAGGTCCTCCACCTTTTTAAAATACGTTTCTATTTCTTCACCCTTCCGCTTGTAATTCAACAAGTTTTGTAGATCCTTTAAAACATCTCTTTCACGATCGAATGCCAATCGCAACCTAGCCTGGAATCCTTCGGCTTTTTTCAGTGTTTTGGCGTACACTTCCAGGAGATCCTCATCAATCATGCAAGATGTTAATCTTTCCTGGTCTTTCTTCTGCGTGATTCCTTTGGCGTCGAAATAAATTTCGCATCTTTTAATGAACTTTTCCAAATCGTCCCCTTGGCAGAATACCTTTGGTAGCAATCTTTCGGTGATTGCGTCCGTGTTTACCGCTGCCACCATATTAGGAGGTTCATCCTGTAAAACATTAAAATCAGTTTTTGTTTCCATAAATTTTATTTCAATAAATATCAAACTTAAAAGATGTCTGCTTTAATCTTTCTTATTTAAACAAATTTTCTACGATGATATTTTTAATTAAAATATCTTCTTATTTTGTTTTTTTAAAAATTAATCTAAACTTTTTAATTTTTAAAATTTTCAATTTAAAAATTTCTTCATCATAAAACTTCCTCATAAACATCTTTGATAAACATGATTGGATAATAAATTTACATTATCTATTACTACAAAACCCAGAAACTTGCTGCTAAAGTTTATCTTTATTTTTACCTATCAAATTATGACAAAAATGAACTTGTCCAAATTTCAAAATAAATGGGTTATTTGCATTTTGTGTCCATCGAGTATTTACTGTTACATAATCATTCATAAACATTTTTTTATAATGACACGCCGGACGCGAATCAGCCGTGACATATATTTAAATGTTTATTTCCTTTTGCTTTGTCCTACGAAATTTTCAAACATAATGTTAACCCCTGAAAATATAGGGAATATTCACGAATAAATCAAATTTGGTTTTCATTAAATTCGACTTTGAACTGGAAAGATATTCATAATTGTCAGTCTAATAAATGGTGGGGGGAATTATGCTATCAGCAAAACCTGTCTTGTATTCATCGATAACAAAATGAAAATCATCATTTTACTCTATTTTGTTTACTTCGATCTCGACATTTGACAATATCAGCGAAATTCATATTTGAGAAACTCAAACTAAATTTTTTTGAAATTTAAGGAAGCAGCTGCTTGAAAAATGTATGTTATTATATATAAATACGGTTGAATAACTATCTCAGCTGGATTCATCTTGCTTTTGTTTAAATGAAAAAGACCAAAAAAATTATTCCACAAAATATTTGCACAATATAATCATAATTTCAGTCAACTGCAATGAATAAATTCAATTCAAACTTCACAAACTCTTTCATAATCAATTAAAGGTTTATAAATCTCTTCACAATCTGACTTGAACATCCACTGTTCCTACTAGCTCTTTGATAAAACTGGCAATTTCTATTCTAAATTAGCTAATTTATACATAACGGTCCACAATAATTAGCGTTAACATTTATTCTTTTTCATGAGTTTCCTTCAAGAAACCTGTTCAACTCCAATAAACAATCCTCTTAAATCTTATAAACATCAATTTATAATCCTACAATAGTCAAAAATGATTTTGTTTTCGTTTTGACGATGATTGATGGGATCTGTTATGTTATTGTTTATTGTAATTGTTGTTGAGAAGTAAAAGTCGAATCCAACTAAGTCTCGGATAAAAATATAGGCCCGGACAACTGGGGTGCTTGTTCTGTAGGAATTTATAAGTTTATACAGTTAAATAAAAAATTAAACATAGCAATGTTCAGCTATTAATAATTATATTAAGACAATAATTTAACTAATTTAATAAATAACCGCTTTTCAAGATAATCCCAAAAACATCAAATTCATAATTTTGTTTAAATCTAGTTTATCTTTTTTTCCGTTTGGTTTACATCCTTTTTATTAATTTTTGTTTCATGTTGTTTTTAATTTTGCAATCGATATGTTTGTATTTTTCCTTGTCTTTATAGCAAGATGGCTACTTACTATAGAATATTGATTTTGTTGTTTGTATTTAAAAATTATATTGGGTTATTATTATTTGTCGGAATGTCTGATTTTAGAATTTTGTTGAGAAGTTTTAATAGTTATTGGGAACGAGTGATATGTAAAGCATTGCTGATAAGGTCATTGGATCCAAAGATTAATGTGCAGAGTGCTGTGACTACGAATGTTTTGAATGTTTTTAAATAGTTTACGTATGTTAAATCATGTTTGTTTTTTTAATAGTATTAAAATAATTGAAAATTTTAAATTACATTAATTTTTAAAAAATTAGAATATAAGTAAAAAAATTTTAAATTTAAAATTAATTTAAAATATATTTTTAAAAATATTTATTTATTAAAAAATTAAATTAATAAAAAATAATTTGTTTAAATTAAATGTTAATTCATAATATTTTTAGTTGGTTTTGAGTACCTGAAGATGATAGCTGTGCTATCGATATATATATATATATATATAGAAAATTCAATTAATAAATAAATGTTTCAATAAAAATTATTCATTATTATACAGAAAGCATTGGGATTTATGATCACTACTCTTACAGATATAGAGTTCCTTGGATAAATTTATAGATAAATTCAGATGAGGAATCGCTAAAGTTTATTTAAATTAAATCCTAAAAATACAAATTTTTTTCATTTATTAAAATGTAATTTAATATTTATTATTTGTTGTTAAAAAATTAAAAAAGTTTCTAAAAGTGTTTTAATGAAAATATTAATTTACAATTTCACGGAATTAATATTTTTAATGATAATCAAAATCAGATGAAAATATGGAAAATATTTTCGTTGTAAAAAGTTTTATTTGAGCAATTAACTCAACAAGTCAATTGTGAGACGGAATCAGCCCATTCATGGAGACTAATTTATGCCGTTTGTATGAGATCAAATTCCTCTACTCTCTATTGAACTTAATTAGATATTATAATAATAAAATTAATTAATTTATTAAAAATAACTTTTTTCATCTTTTAATAACGATGAAATATTTTTTTGAAACTTTCAAAAAGAATGCTAAATTTATTTTCACTGTCAAATATTCTTTCAGTTATTTATAGTTTTTTTTATTTTTTATTAATAATAGATTTTAAAATATTAATTTGATAGTTTAAGTTACCCAATGTGCTTTAATAATAATAATAATAATAATAATAATAATAATAATAATAATAATAATAATAATAATAATAATAATAATAATAATAATAATAATAATAATAATAATAATAATAATAATAATAATAATAATAATAATAATAATAATAATAATAATAATAATAATAATAATAATAATAATAATAATAATAATAATAATAATAATAATAATAATAATAATAATAATAATAATAATAATAATAATAATAATAATAATAATAATAATAATAATAATAATAATAATATTGTTTAGATTATTAACCTTCATAATGTAAGTTAGTTGAATATTTTAGTGTAAAACAGTTAGTAAAGAATTCAGTATATATGCTTCTAAACTTTCTAATCAATTTAATAATAATATTAATAATAAATAGAATTTAAACAATTAACAAGGTTAACCATTTTCTTGTTATTTGTTTAAATTCTATTTATATAAAAATTCCGCCACCGACACAATAAAACGATTTTAAAATATTAATAATAAATATAATATTATAACAGATTCATTAATTAGTTTCTGAGGATTATTGTTGAACTCCAGGTAAAGTCCGCTAAGATTTTTTCAAAGGCCCCTCAAATTTTAAATAAAAAAATTTATTTTCAGTTATAATTTACATATTGGGGATACGTATTTTAAATATTTATTTAAAACAAATTAAATTTCTACATTAAAAAAATCTATACCAAACATAAAAATAACTATATTTTATTGAATATAAACATACATAGATGTTTTAATATTTCTAAATTTTTGAATATATAAATTTTTCAAGCGCGGAGTCCGATTGGACTCAATCTCTTCATATTCGTAACTTATTACAACCATTATTCAGTTGCTTAATAAACAATATTGGTTATTATATACAATATTAACTATTTATTTTAAAATCTTATAAAATTATCATGTTTACTATTTTATTTTAATTCAGTAATTTTCATAATTATTATTGGATTATTAAATCATTTAGTTTCAGTTAAACAAACAATTGAATTATTAGGTGTTTCTTGCAAAATGAATGACGCGATGATATCAGATTTTTTGATAAATATTTTTAGTATATTCATAGCGTAATTTATTGTACAATTATTAAATTAATAAAATATTAATAAAAGATTATTCATACAAACTACTTAATTTTATCAGTAGCAATATTATTAGATTTTTTTCTTTTGAATATTTTCTACTTATTTGTTTAAATTAATTAAATTAATATTAAATTAATTAAATGTTGACTTATCTCCGATTGGAAATTAGAAAAATTAAATGATTTCGTGTCATAAAAATTATCATTACCGAATATACAAATATATTGTATGAAAAATGTTTAAATGGTTAGAACTAAGTAAGGTAAGGTACTTGAAACTTACATAAAATAATTTTTGAAAAATTATCAATTTAAAAACATAAATTTAAAATTAAATTATACTTAAAAAAAGTAAAATTGTATGTAAAAAGAAGTATATGGCAGAAACAATAATGACAAATTACATTAATTTCAAAAATTGTCACTAAATGAACTTAAAATAACTAAATATCAAAAATATTGAAAAAAAACCGAATGGAATGTATTTTTCTTTATTTTCTGTTAAATATCATTTTTTATGTATCGTCCTAGATTTATCGTTTTAGTCGGTTTTTGGTCACCCTGTAACTAAAATATCGTGATTTAAAAACTATTTTATTTTAGTATTTTAACTTATTATTAACACATTAGTATCTTAAGATTTTTTCATAATAAAATTATTGTTTTCACTACCCAACTTTGTTTATTATTCTATATTTATTTTTAGAAACTATTTTCCAATTTAATCTATTTTTAGTAACAATTAATAAATTAGATTTATTTTATCAATTATTTTAAATTAAATAAATTAAAAATTATTAATATTTCTTTCCAAATTTTATTAGTATTCAACGAGCACAAATCCAAATGTCTGTTACAGAATGAACGAGAGGCTGAGTCGTGCATGAAATTTAAAGCTTCTGCAATAAATGAAACCATCATGGCAATAAGTAACAAATCTCAAACATCGTTTTCCAGCCAAGAGGAATATTATGCTAATATTAAAGCGATTTTGAATAAATATGAATGCAAGTAAGGACAACGGATTTGTCAGAGGGATATTTTATTCTTTACTTATTAAGGGCATTGAAAATGAAGCTAGGTTGTTTGTACGAGCTGTTACACAGCCGGTGTTCTCCTGATGCTGTCACTCTTATTCTCAACTATTTTATTGAAACTTTACCCTCGAACTGCTATTACCATTATCAAATTCAACTTCAAAAATTCATCGACTCCTTGAAAATCAAGTCCATCCATTCGACGATTTCTCCATATCCTTTTTTCGAACGATATAAGAATGACAATAGTTCAGTAAAAATGGTAAAAATATCGATAGCTATTATTTTTATGAATTTGGGGTTTTTGAATTTGTTAGAAATGTTATTGTTTTGTTGAAATAAATTTCCTATTTGTAATGCGTTTCACACATATATATATATATATATATATATATATATATATATATATATATATACATATAACTCAGCAGTTCCAAACCTTTCTGGTGCTGTGACTCTTGATAACATTTGCCAAGTTGTGGCAACGCCAACAATAAAATTAATAGGGCTGCTCCTAATTCACTGCATTTTTGAGCCTAAGTTTTATGTTTTTGACCTCTAAATATCTGATTTTATTTTTATTTTATACTTTATAAATACCATATATTTTTGCAGTAGGAATATCACTTAAATTTAAAATGATAGTATGAAACCATTGACTAGAGTAAACAAATTATTTTCAGAAGGTCTCATGCGACCCCCTTTGGGGTCGCATCCACAGGTTAGGAACCGCTGATATAACATATAACAAAAGTGTGTGTGTGTTGGAAAATGAGGAAAATGATATATTCTTTTTAAAATGTATTTTTTATTTTGCTAACTTTATATGTTTTAATAAAATTTGTGTCAAACATGGATGGACACTGAATAGTACTTTCATGTTCAATTAACGTTCCACAATCAACAGCATATCGTTGGATAGCAGAGGAAGAAACCATAGATAAACGAGGTGGGAAAGATCTAGCAAAGTTACTGAAATTCGTTTAGATTATGTAAGCCTTATGGAGAAAGTTTACTGACAATTACAGCAACAATATGTGCCAATGGCATCGCAAGTATTCGAAGAAAATCCACTGTGGTTCTTAACTTAGAAAATATGTAATATTAATAAATTGAAATTGAAATATTTTATATCAAAATTAATTGTTTTAAATCAAAATAAAATTTCTCATATTGAAATTTACTATACTTATATAGAAATTGATTATTTTCAAATTAAAATTTACTATTCTTATGTTGAAGTTTACTTTTCCACTTTAAAGTTTACTATTCTCATTTTGAAACTAAAATGGCTATTAAACAGTGCTCACGGTGCAACATTAATCATCTAAATGCAAAAGTTGGAAAAATGTGAACTCTAATTTTGGCAATGACCAACAGTGGAGGAATATTAAAATGGTAAAATAAGTACAATGAAATAGAAAAGATTAAAATACAATACTATCGGGGACACCAATCAAATATTAGCTAAATGACAATCTGATTAAATATGAAAATAAAATCTATATTCTATATATCAAAAATCTATATATCAAACAATGCATTTTCATTTATTTTAAATTCGAATTGATCTTTTTTGAACACCGTATCAATATCCTTGATATCTATCATTGAGAAAGTCCCAGCGAGACATTGAAATTGAGTTCTATTGAGTTTGACTGGATTTGCCAATTGAATATTGATAGTTTCTTTTAAAAAATACATTTTATAATTGTGGAACATCTGAACTTGTTGGACACTGATAGCATTGATTTTCTTGGTCATGTTTGATTTATGATATTTATAATGCGGCGACGAGCTTTTATACCCTTGACAGATACTGATTAACCAATCAAAATCATACATGAATATTGCATGGTTATTGCATTTTATGTGTGTCTTCTATACATGTTTTAATGTGCCAAATTGTTATTACTACATTATAACTAATATTATAACTATTTAAAAAATTAATACTAATTAAACACTACTTATAAAAATAAGTAATGGAATAAAAATTAAAATTAAAAATTTAATACTATTTTAGTTTTTATTATACTAATAAAAATATTTCTAATAAAAAAATTAGACTAAAAAATATCAAACAAAAACAATCAAAATAAAACATTTATTTCTTAAAAAGTTTATATTTATACGCATTCCTAACCGATTTCACAAGACACCATTCGACATACCTTTGATATCTGAAATTGCAGCAGCTGCAATCCAGAATACATGGGTATTCGGTTTCTATTTCCTTCATTTTTCGATCAAGCTTTACATCCCATAATGCTTGATCTATGATATTGAAGATACAGATATTTGTTTCAGTGTTTACCAGATCTGGAATCATTGATTCTGGCTGTTCTTTCAGAATGGTTCGCAGTTGAGGGTAAAAGAAGTACAAACGTTCTAAAATTACTTCTTGGTATTTATCTGGAAACAATAATAATAAATAATAAATAATAAATTTACCATTTTTAATCTCCAAAAAGAAGCTGTCCGTATCACTGGCAATTAAATTTATATCACAATTATAAATAGTTCTATACTTTTGCAGCTTTATATACTGGAACTGATACATCCGTAGTTTGGATACATCTAGTACTGATTGTCCGATATAACTAGGCCTATCCAAACATATTGAATCTTTATTAAGATGCGCGGCAAACAGATTCTTATCAACTTCGATCGTTTTTCTGAATACCGGTTTTGACGAATATGTAATTAACTTTTCAAGTGAATTACATAGTCGCAAATTCATTCGCTTCTTAAGGTTTTCAACGGATTTACCGTACAAGCTGTTATTATATAATTTAAATAAATCTTTATATATCTCGCTGACTGCATTTACTGGCAAGTCAGTATTTTTATCTATATAATTTTTAAAAATAGGTTTCCGTAAATTTTATACATCTATGTACATTCACAACCTTAGCCCCAAGCGAAAGATAAAGCCTGAGAAGCCTCCAATGAAGAACATGATTCTTCTTTGGATAATGCGTGAGCATTAGCTTCTCAACTTTTGAATTTGGTGGGAAAATATTTTCCGGTCCAATCGGAAAGTCATTTAAAAAATCATGGAGATTTTCAGGGATATTAATATCAACTTCCATAGTATATCCATATGGAAGGGTTTCAATATCCGCAACATTCATACACTCTTTCAATACATCATCCAAACCATCAACACCCAAACAAAATCAGCATACGGCAAAGATTGGCTAAGAGCCCAACCGTACAAATTATTTATATCTATATACAACAATTTGGTGTCCTCTGAAGAAGCAGCATAGTGTTTTTAACAAACTTTAACCCTCCTCGTATTCCTCCCTCGTAAACATTGAACATTTCGATGTCCTGTAAACTCTATGGGTTTATCTAATGTCATAAGCGCTGACGCCCATGACATTCCAGGAATACCATAGAAATTTAACGGTTCAAGACCATGGCCTTTTAATATGGCCTTTTTTTCAAAGGCCTTTTCACGGAACTGTTGAAAGTAATCAGCGAGTAGGAATACATAACTCAACGCGGTATAGTGGTTCCTATCACTTTTCTCTAATAAAAGCAAGTAAATAGGTGTTCCGTCAGTGACCTTTGAACGATGAATTATACTTAAATGAGGGTGATGGAAGACATAACTATCAGGAACCTCATCAATTATCACAGTTGGAGTATAAGAAAGGAAGTTTATTGCTTAATTTAAGGTGGCATTTTTCTTTTCAAATTCGGGGATATTTATTAATTTTATTGAACAATCCGTAATTTAGTCATATACTAAATCGTTTAAAAACTCTGTATTTTGCAGATGTATTCCGATTTTCTAACATTAAACCTTTTTTAAGAATTGCCAGAATATTATAAAGGAAGCATTTATTGTCGGTATTTTTAACATTTATAATAGCTTTTTTAGATAAAATAGCAGAAGGAGACTGAATATATCGATGACCTGATAAACGACTAATTGGGGAAAATTTGGTACGTATAAAATCTATTTCTGAAATATTGATTACTCTCCATTCACTGCCTAAATGGGTGAACTTTCTATTTTTTCATTGAGTTTATTAACTTTTTCAGATAAAATACTATCTGAAAACTTTTCTGCGTTGTTGGATTTCCCCATCTTTTTCAAACTGTATTAAAACAGCAAATTGAATTTTAACATCACCCCCCATCTTTTCAATCTCATTAATTAATTTAGAACTGATTCTCTCAGTTAACATTATTTTTTCAGTCGTGCCTCTTATGTGTCAAATTTAATTGTTTTAATTGCACTGTTTAAATTAATTTGTATTATAGGTTCTAATAAACCACCAACTTGATTAATAGCATTATTTACAATATCTACATTATTTATAATATCTACATTATTTACAGTATCTGCATTATTTATAATATCTGCATTATTTACAATATCTGCATTATTTACAATATCTGCATTATTTATAATATCTGCATTATTTATAATATCAGCATTATTTATAATATCATTATCTACATTATTAATTGATTCGTTGACCCTAACCCTAGTTATTTTTGTTGGGTGTATATTATTATTATTTATAATATTCATAATATTTACATTATTTTTATTACTGATGCGAAACAGATCCTTTTTATTTATTTAAAAAATGAATCTAAATGGTATTTGTGAATTTTATAAAAAGCTTTGTATTTTATGGGCTGGGATGTTTTGCATACAGGTGGTGGGTTTCTGGGTTTTGATATTTGAGACTATATGGTTGTTACCCAGACAACCCCATACAAATATCTTTCGCTTACGACTCGGCACCCGTTGCTAAGCAACGTTGGAACTGTGTTCGAGTGGGTAGATCGTCCGCAAAACGTGAGCGTTATTACTAATGCTATAATTGACTGAACGATCTCTGGGTCCAACGAGCTGACGATAGAAGACCTGTGCTCGCTTTCGATTCTTAGATCCCATTATTCTCCTATTTCTTTCAAATGTTAACCTATACTCTCATATCATTTATTGTCAGGTCCATTCCCATAGTCCTTCTTATCGTCGCCCGTGTTGATGATTATTCTTTGGCCTGTACACCCTTTGTTATGTTAAATATTCACACAGTATCTCTCTTACTCTTATCCCTATTATAACTACTATTCTTCCTATCATTATCATTAGCATCATCATTGTTACTATTACATGTATTACCTTTATTAATTGTTACTACTATTACCTTTATTATTATTTTTATTACTATAACTACCATTATATTTATTGTTATTACTACTATGATTATTAGCACTATTATTATTATTATTATTATTATTATTATTATTATTATTATTATTATTATTATTATTATTATTATTATTATTATTATTATTATTATTATTATTATTATTATTATTATTATTATTATTATTATTATTATTATTATTATTATTATTATTATTATTATTACTATTATTATTATTATTATTATTACTATTATTATTATTATTATTATTATTATTATTATTATTATTATTATTATTATTATTATTATTATTATTATTATTATTATTATTATTGTTGCTATTATTATAATTACCATTATCATTACTATTATAATTTACTATGATCATTATTATCATCGAGTTTTTAGTAGGGATCCTTCATTATTCCTCCGCTTTATAAAATATTTTTCTTGTATAAAAATTTAGCTGTAATCCATATGTATTTTTCCGGTTTTCTATAAAGTATTGATGTTAATTCGAAAAATTTTAGCAGCGTACCGCCCTTATTTTTCGGTATTATAAGGATATTACACTAACATTTGAACAACATTTCATTTTATTTTACTATTTTCTATAAGTATTTTCATCAATTCGGAAAATTTGGGCAGCGATCCGCCCTTATTTTATGGTTTCATCCGGATATTCTATCAATTATTGAGCCGAATTCTACTTTTACTTTGTTAATTTTGATAAGTATTTTAATTGATTCGGAAAATTTGAGCAGCGTCCCGCCCATATTTTCCGTCTCAATTCAACATAATTTATTTAATTCTTATAAATTATTTAAAAATATTATTTTCCATGATTTTAGTCGTTCGGATCAATCTTTTTCCGATGGCTATTCATTTTAACTGTTGCAACGATTTCACAATTTTCCCCACTACCCATTCCCAATCTTTGTCCTTAAGATCTATGTATATTCATATTATATTTAATGAGTGCCCACTGGACTACTCGGTGTTAGATATTTTGAGCCGATTGTTGTTAAAAATTTTATGTCAATTTTTTAGGAAACGGATGATGAAGGAGCAGCCAACGGTCTACTCATTTACCCTCCAATTTCCCCTATGTACGGATAATATTGACGTTCCAGCTCCTCCGTTCCGCACGCTGGAGCCTTCACGGGCACGAATCATTGTCGGTATTCCACGCACTTACATGGTTCGATAGATAGAGTGAGTTGAACTCTTTCACTAAAGCAGCCCCATTTATCTGATTGCACTGCGACTGAAAAAGAGTCTTGAAATCTTGCTGCAGCTGTCCAGTTGATGCTATAGCAGAAAATATGTGACCTGCCTTTCTGCCCCTAGTGTTCGTACAATCGAGGTCTGCAGCAACTTCTCGTGTAACAGCATCTACGATGCTTCGTATTCTCAGTTTCTTGAACTTTGTTGTTTGTGGTCTTTCCTCGGATTCTGATGGCATGATGATGCTGTTACACTCAATCTAACTGTCAGTTGATAATTCATCATCGTAAAAGTCAATATCACCATCGGTGACAATAACCGCTGCAGCTGTTAACTTCAGTGCATAATTTGTTGTAGTGGCCTTCCTCTTAACTGCACGCTCTTTTTTTGAGTGTAAGGGCTAGGTCAACTCCATTCGTAATTTCTCTTCGGCCTTTCTATTGATGCGCCTCCAGAAACAAAAGATCATCTACTATCTTTATTACAGACATGTTATCATGGTGAGAAATGTCACACAAGTCTTCCAGACTGTCCTGAAATGCTTCTTGGCTTGCAAGATTTGTAGCAGCATAAAGATTGATACTTTTATTTAGTCCGTGCCGCTCGAAGTTTAGTTTTATCATATGCTCAATGACATGAGCTGGGGCTTTGGTTGGTATTCTTGCCATCTTAGTAGAAATATTGATGTAGTCTTGTCAATGCTCTCCTTCAATTCCATCTTTTGTGGTAGTGGAACAGTACTTTAAAGGCTTTTCCTCGAGATGGATGTTTTGAAGTTTTGAAATAGTCATCTGTTCCTCCAACCAGTCACACTAAAATGACAGAATGAGTACATTTCCTGGACCTTTATTATTTATTATTCTGAAAAACATATACAAAACATTAGTATACAGGTTTGATATTAGTTATTCACTTTTCAGTGCTTTATAAATAAAATATAATTGATAATAAAATCTGAAGTACAAAATTATTATTTTAAGTACTAATTAGTTGAGTACAATAATACACATTGTCACCACATTGGAAGGTACTATATAAAACTATTAGAAACTTTGTGAAAATATCACTGTTGAGAATTTGGTTAGTTTGTTCCCTTAGTAACTTGGAGAATGGATTCAAAATTTGAGTTTTTCTCCAAATAACAACAATAATTGAAATTAAGATTCATAAAGTCGTGAAAACAAAAGAAATTATATCTTAAATTGAAACACTGGTTTAAAACGTTTATGGTTGTTTAAAGGGGTCTATGTAAATTAGAGAAATTTGAAAACATAAAAATTTGTTATTTTAAAAAATTCAACTAATAATGGATGTTCCTATTTATAAGTTAGATTTGCACAAAAACTCTTTGTGTTTTGATAAAAATCCTAATAAAAAAGGTAAAAAATCTTCGTCTAGCCATAATGTGCAGAAAGACAGTAGTGATTCAAATTTATTTTCTCAATAAAGTCTCTTAAATGCATCTAATGATAAAAATGAAAGTTTCTGGCAAAGTTTGCGCAATTTGTGGTGAAAGAAAGATTGTGATGAAGCTTCTTTAGTCAATGGAAATAACTTTTATCATAAAATTTCAAAAATAATGACAAAATTGATCAATTGGAAAATAATGTCAACGATATATCTTCGAAGATTAATAGTATAGAATCTATTATTAATATATATGACAATAAAGTGATTAAAGAATTAGTTAATCTTTTGGATTTTATTTTAATTATGCAAAGTTTGGACAGCAGTATTTATGACAATTACCACGAATCATTTTCGTTACACGACAGTCATCAAAATATTGAAACTAATGATCTTCCTTACAGTAACAGAATATCGCAAGATCAGTGGACCAATAATAATAGAATATCGATTTCACGAAAGACTCCATATATCTATTCATTAAGCTACGCTTAAATATCAATTAATAACAAAAAGAAAACCTGTATTACAATTGTGAACTCACCAGAATTTGTATAAATCTTCAAGAGAAGAATCGGAACTGTGATTTGGATCAGAAAGACATCGAATTTATAGAGGAAACAAGAAATATATATTTAAATTTCCATATGATTATCGCAAATGGATCAAAGAAAACATTGAGAACTGGCTTCATTGGATTTTACATAAATTACGATTCAAATTTCCAAAACTATCCAAGAAAATAATCGACATAATCACTCGACGAATTATAGTTGGTACACAAACTGAAGAACAAGATAATCTTCTCATTGCATCAGTGACTGTACCAAATGAATATAAATGCTTCGAATATAGACATTATGATGCTGAGAAAGATGAATTTGGAGGATATGGTTTAGTCACTGCTCATACAGATGTTAATGTATATTTGTTTGATTATACGAGACATCCCAGCAAGCCAGATCAAAGTGGCAAATGTAAGCCCGATCTCGTTCTTCAAAGACATTCTCAGGAAGGTTTTGGATTTTCTTGGAATATCTAAAACGCTGGTGTATTACTTAGTTCTGCAGTGAATGGAACAATTCAATTGTGGAATATTAATTGTACCCAAGGAAATAAAATGGAATTCGCAATAAAATAAAATATCTAATTTAATGTGATCTTAAATAGAATTGCATAATTACCTGACTTTAGGCTGTATCAAATTCTGAAAGCTGGCAAACTAGTAGTGTCAAAATAACAAGTTTTAATTCAAAATTCAAAATTTTTATAAGTCAGCCAAGATTGCTGACTTAATTAAAGAAGTAGAACAAGAATATTACCTAATAAGATCAAGCTAAGTAAGTAAGTACTAAGTAAATAACAAAAATATTTTATATTTTAGTCAAAGTACAATTTTTTTCAGATTTACATGTGTGTTGGACAAGTCCTAAATATTGCTCTATCTTCAAAATATTTAACTTTAGAGTCTCTAGATGGGACATCATCAAATGGTTGGTCGGAGAAAGGAAAAAACGAACTTAAAAATCTTCAATTATGTATGGGACTGACTTTATAACTATGTAACGTATTTATTCTTACTTTCCACAGATATAGTTTTTACACTTGAAACAAATTTGTTTTGTTTTTTAGCACAATTCAATTAGGCAGGATTTGCGCTGCAATTTTTTCTTTTGAATTTTCTGAAGTGGAATATTTGATTTTGCCATTTACGTAAACTATACTTCTCTGGTTGGGCAGATTTTTTGAATATATGCGTATTCCTTAACAAGCTCATCGGCTAATATTTATTAAGCCCCTCAGCATCTTGATACATTTTCCACGCGTTGATTCCTGTGAAGTCTAAAATATTATAGAGATTCTCCAAGAACCATTTAAGTCTTAGATTCTAACAGGACCTACTTTCACGGAATATTCACAGCTCATTTGATCAAAAGCGTCAACACCGAGCTTTTTTTATTATAAAATTCCACAGTTTCTGGTAAAAGTTTATAATAATTAGCAACCCTCATAAAAACAAGTTGAAAAATAAATTCAACTACTTACAGAATAAATCCGAATATAAAATGAACGAGAATTTTTATTAAACCCGCGAAGCAGAACAAAAAATGTTAAAAGTTTCAAATATTACACAGTGCTAAAAATAAAGAATTTTATTTTCAAATAATAATTTTTTTTCCTTTTTCAATTAATTTCTAACTACTATTTATTGATTTTTGCTCTTTAAATGTATTTGTCTTTAAGGAGAAATGTTTGTTTTAATGATATTTTACAAATTTAAATTAATTTAATTATACTAACAGACATTTTCCAAACTACTCAAAAGATATTTATTGTTTTTTTCTCTAATTTTCGAAAAACTCATAAATATTTATCGAATATGAAAATTAATGCGACTTGTTCCATAACTCCAATCCACACATGCGTGATTAGAGTGTTGGCATTTTGAAAATCGCCTTTTGGAGTGCCCCCATACATTTATTATAATTCTGATATCTAATAATTCAATTATGCCTATGAGTCCACTGTGAGACTCATTGTAAAAGAGGGTAAAAATAATCTTGCCATGTATCAAACATTATTATTAAATTAAATATTTATTTTTGAAATTATTAATCAGATCGCAATTTATTTTCAAATGGTTTTTAAGGAAACTGTAATTTTGGCAGAATTTGTGTTCTTAAAAAAGAAATTTTCGTTAATTTATTAATTTAATTGTTTTTGTTTTTTTTAACTGAATCAATCAATTTTAGTATAAAAGTTTTCCATGAACTTCTTTTGAAAGGAGATTTTAGGTGATATGTAAAAATAATGGGTCATAAGTATGATTTAAGTGTATTTCGTCTAGTTTTTTTTCCTAAAACCTAACCGGGCTGTTCATAATTTCACTCTAAATTGATGTTTTAATGATAAAAAATTACCTAACGTGAATTACTTCCATCTAAATCCATTTTGTCAGCAAAATATTTTTATCCAAATTTCAATAACTTAAAATTACGTAAATTTAATAACATTTTAAAAACATGTCGATTAATATTAATTAAACAAAAAGTGAACTTAATATAGTTTTAAAAATTTTTATTTAGAATTGGATATCAGTTTCTATCTTCTATCTATATAAAATAAAAAATATGTATGTATGCCATGTATGCATACTTCCTTGTTCATCCGATCGCCAAGAAACTTTAAGAAGGCATTGAGTACACTATTGCGAAGGTTTTAGGTATAAATATTTTTTAAATATTGCCCACCCTAGAGCCGCGAACGAAAATATATAAAATACATACTGATGACAAAAAGTGCAGTAATCTAAATTATTTAAATTTTAATATTTATTTTACTAAATTGAAAAATTTTAAAATTGTGTAATATGTGTAATGTTTTCTATAAAATATATTCTTTAAAATATGTTACGTATTCATGTATCGCTAAATGTTCCTTTCTAGTCACACAATATCCTTTTCATGGGTAGTTAGATGTCTAGAACAATAAGCTATCACTATTTCTTTACCATCTCCATTCATTTAGCTCAGGACCACCACAATTGTGCCGAAAATGGCGTCAGTATTTAAAATAAACATCCTATTTTCTCGGGGAAAATCTAACATTTGTTTCACATGATCTTTTTTTTAATGTTTCGAAACTTTCATCGCATTCTTTTGTCAATACAATCTTTTTCTCGCAACCTGTTGTTGTTGCATATAACGGCGCCGCAAGATTTTGCATTATCTTTGATAAATCTTCTATAGTAATTGGTAAATCCTAAAAATTATTTTACTTGTTTCGCGCATTCCGGGACTGCTTCGGACTTTCTCGCAAATATATTTATTCATATATATATATTTAAAACACAAAATTGCAAAACAACTAAATTAAAGAGAACAAAAGAGAACAATCCAAAATATTAAACGATAACGCCAATAAAAAACCTTTCTTACGATATATTTCGATAGCACAGCTATCATCTTCAGGTACTCAAAACCAACTAAAAATATTATGAATTAACATTTAATTTAAACAAATTATTTTTTATTAATTTAATTTTTTAATAAATAAATATTTTTAAAAATATATTTTAAATTAATTTTAAATTTTAAATTTTTTACTTATCTTCTAATTTTTTAAAAATTAATGCAATTTAAAATTTTCAACTATTTTAATAATATTAAAAAAACAAACATGATTTAACATACGTAAACTATTTAAAAACATTCAAAACATTCGTAGTCACAGCACTCTGCACATTAATCTTTGGATCCAATGACCTTATCAGCAATGCTTCACATATCACTCGTTCCCAATAACTATTAAAACTTCTCAACAAAATTCTAAAATCAGACATTCCGATATCACTTTTACAGCCTCTATTGTGTTCACTAATATTGGTCAAACCCTTCAATCGACAATGCTCTAGAACTCGAGTACAGAGATGACGGGAAGTCTCTCCAATGTATGTGGCATTACACCCATTATATGTAAATTGATAAACGAGATCAGAACACAATCCAACCGGAGTTTTTGATTTATTAATAAACATATTGCGTACCTTTCACGAATTAGAGACGATCTTATACTCTAAATTTCCTATCAGTTTACCCAACTTCCTCTTATAATTTGTAAAGCCTTCAGAGTACGGCAATACTAACACATATTTAGGCTCAATTTTTTTATATCCATTTTTACAATCACCCAGATCAACACTCAATTCACACCCATCCGACAAATTACATTCAGACTTTCCACAACATGGATCCTTAGGATTTTTAATCAATTTATCAACAGTTTCTTTTATCATCAACAATAAAAATGATTTAGAATATCCATTCTTTATCAACAACTCAACCAATTTATCAACACTTTTTACCGAATTAGCAAAAGTAGAAGATAAAGCCCATGAACGATAAATCAATCCTTTCACCATATTTCTCTTATACTTAAATTCACAAAAGCTTTCTGGAGAAGTATAAAGACCAGTATCAGTTGGTTTTCTATAAATCTCTGTCTCATACTGTTTATCTTTGCGTTGAATTAACAAATCCAAAAACGCAATTGATGACTTTCTCTCCGTTTCACATGTGAATACAATGTTTTTATGTAAACTGTTCATAAACTGCAAAAACGGTTCTACATGTTTCTGGTTTTCAAATATAAGAAAAATATCATCCACATACCTTTTATAAACAAAAGGTTTTTCAAATTGGAAAGAAGCAATTTTCTTTTCCAAACTAGCCAAAAATATTGATGCCATCGTTGGTGCTAAAGGGGAACCCATAGCGACTCCATCTATTTGTTGATACCATTCATCATTGAAAAGAAAATTGACATTTGAAGTAGCAAATTCAAGAAGTTTTCGAAATGCCCTTCTATCCAAAATGTGATGTTCCGAATCATTTTCATTCCACAACGCACAGCATAAGTCAATTGTCTCAACCAGTGGCACATTCGTAAACAAACTACAAACATCAAACGAAACCATAACATCATTCATACTTCGTTTTTGTAGCTTTGCAATACAAGAAACAAACTCAAAGCTATCCTTACATTCAAACTCTGATCGCATTAATGGTTTTAATAATCCATCTAAAAACTTTGCTATTTTATACTGGGCAGTACCAACCATCGACAAAACTGGTCTCATAGGTACACCATCTTTATGGATTTTTGGTAGCCCATATAGTTTAATTAAATCGTTGCCAAATTTATTTAATTATTTATTTATAAATCCAAAATATATATTCAGTTACCATATATTTCGACTGAATAACAGTCATCATCAAGTAGTCTTGAATTTTAAGCTATTTAGAATAAAGCATTATTATTTAAACAAATTTATGTTTTTAAATTCTCAAATAATAGTGTGTATGTGTGTGCGCAGAATGTTTGAAATTTAGAGCTTATATTTTAAATAACAAACAGTTTTAGATAAATTTTAAAGTAGCAAAGTTCATATAATGATTTTGATGACTTGGTCAAAGGATGTAACAATATTACAACCGATATATAATCATGCTTGTTTTCTTCAAAATAATGACGACAATTACAAACAAATATAAATATTAGGTTTTGAAGTCCGTCTATGAAGATTTTTACTGTAATTTTGGTAATTTGATGACCTATTTGACTTATCAATTTAACTACAGGAACCCAATTTGGACATAAAATAAACAAAATTAAATTGTAGTGAAGCTATGTAAGGAATAAATTTTTTTATTAATTTTACATTAGCATTGGTTCCAAATTCTTGGCGTTGAGTAAAATGTTATAATTAGCTTTGCTAAATAAAATTAATCAATAACTAGATGAAAGCAGCGCTGAAAATTTATGCTTTAAAGGGAGAAAATTGATCTGTAATCATGATGAAAATAAATGAATTATTAAAATATTTTTATTTAGTTTCATTAATTAGAAAAAGTCAGTGCAGAAAATTTGTATTAAATAGAAAACATCGATTTATAGCCGAAAGCTTAATGAAAGTAAACGAAACTTCTTGAATTGTAATTATCATTTTATATTTGTTTTTGAAGTCAATTCATTTTAGTAAGTGAAAATGAATCTTTAAAACAAATAAAAATAACAGATTGCGTTTATGTAAAATTTATTTTACCCACTTTTCGGTTGTGAAATATTTTAATTTTGTTTTGCATAAATCTATATTTACATTAAATTTCCATAGAATTTCAACTTGCATGTGAATATATTTATATTTTTTCATAATGCATTGATTGTTTTTTTTATATAATATTGATTAATGTTTTATTGAAGGATCGACTTAACATTTATGATCAAATATCAGAGGCAAAATTTTAATCCAACTAATATTTCAGTCACGTAAAACCCACTAAAAATTTAGTCTTGAGATAAGTTATTAAGGTTTTCTTATGATTATGATTTAATGCAGTCGTCTGTCGTCTTATTATTAATAATACCTGTTGTAGGTTATAGCCTAAGTATAGAACACTAAATTTTTGATTTTGCTATGCTTCATGTCATTGTAAATTATACACCAGTTTTCAGAAATTATCTTCAAAAATGCCAAATCTTATGTTGGAAATGGTAAATTAAAAATTATATTTTTTTTCATGAAATGTAAATATTTTTAAAAAGATTTTTATCATTTTTATTTTAAATAAGAGCTAGTTAATTGTTATGAATTACAGGTCATTCATGCATATTTTTTAAAAATATGAGATTTATTAAATTTTTATTTAAATACAGATTTTAAGTTTATTAAAATGTTTTCATTGAAGAAAGTTTTTTATTTTACTGCAGTAACTTTCTCCCCGTTCCGTGACTTTGATCAATCTTTTTCTATCTATTTCTGAATACCTACAACTATTTAACCTTAAAATTATTATTTCATTTATAAATTATGTTTTTAATGCTTTTCTTCTATATTCTTCATAATTTCAGATAATCTATTATCATTTTACGAATTTCTAAAAATGTTTTAAACTAGATTTTATTAAATAAATTATAATTACATTGATTCTATTTTCTTCTCTCTTAGTCACGGAAGATCTTGAATCATCATTCAAATTGTATATTTTTATAATTAAAATTACAGATAATAAATTATTTCTGTCCATAATTTTCTCCTCTCGAGTGTATTTTTTATTATAGGTTTATTTTGTAGTGTATGTGTGTTTCTAGTTTATTTTTATCACCAAAAATATTTTTCTGGCTTTTCTATGGTAAATTCATTGAATTTACTCTGTGTCTAATTTGTGTCTTAATTTCAAATATGTATATATTTTATCTATATATAAATAATTTATTTTTATAGTGCACCTTAATTTCTGGGTAACTGACAGTAATTTCTGAAATATGATGCATGTGAGAGTTTGGCGTGGATATAAAACCTCTTCGTTACAGCCGTAAAATATACAAAATATTAACAAGCATGCTCAAAACAAAACTTGGTCGTCGTGGTAAATTTGCACTTTTCCCGACGTTAGAAAAGAATTCAACTATAGAGTTCTCTTTCAATCAAGGCTGAGAAGCTTAATATACCAGACTGATATGGATAAATCAGATTTAGAATAAAGATTGAATCTTTATCAATTTATCATCAAACATAAGAAGTGCCATAAATATCCTTTGTTATAAATTGGAAAAGTGGATAAAACATTGAGGTTCCTAGTGAGACTTGTGTAGGTTTTCTAGATTTGACGAATTTAAATCTGTCAAGTTTCAAGCGGAACTATCACAAATGAAACACGAATTAGATCGCATAGAAAACAAGTAGTTTAATCATTCTCATGCCAGTGAAATACGGCTCAAGTTTACAAGGCTAAATCATACTAAGGATAAAGTCATTACGATTTATAGTCAGCAAACAAGGCAGAACTCTTATGAAAACCTACACTTGTCAAAAACTTCGAATAGGATCCAAATTTTATCGCTAATTGTGGAAAATAACCTTATGTCGATTAATTACATACTGGAAGAGGATTGTCTGAAGTCGAAGATACACTTATCAAATTTTAAATGATAGAAACCCAGCAATGAGAAAGTATGTCAACAGAGACGCAGAAAGGTTTTAGAGCTGATAGGTAGCAATCAGCAATCTTCTTTGCAACTTAGTGATTTCAATATACTCGATGAACCTAAACAGTTCTGTTTTTTTGAGGTTGACTTAAATATGTGAATATATAGCTGTGGATAATGATAAATAGATGTATTCATGTGTTGTGATTAAATATTTTTTCTAAATAATATTTTATAATAATTTGATTTTTAAAAATACAAATCCCTCAGTATCTTGATTTGAAAACAAGTAACTCTCAATATATACAAATCATAAATAAGAGAGCGAAAGATGAGGGCGCAAGAATTAGAGAGTTAAGATGGTTTATATCTTTCTATCGGTAGCCAAGAATACCTTTGTGAAAGTTCAATAGGTATACTTTTGGAAATAAGGCTAACTTCCCCATTGGTTTCACCACTATTTAGAGTTGTTACGAGTAATCATGGGCCCGATGCTGGTCAGAATAGTCAGTAATTATTAAGGGTTTAGGAAGTCATAGTCATCAATTAGTAACCCTAGCAACAAAAATATGCATAAACAACAAAATATATTAGATAAATAAATTTTAAAATTTTTTTGAGTTATTATTTACTACAGTTCGGCAAGAATCGTTTCTCTGATTCCATGTGTTCTTTAAATACCACTGAAGTTACTGAACACAGAAAGAACTTTTATTGACAAAACGGTTCACAATTTCAACTTGAATTACACAAACAGGGATCGATATGGGAAGCCTCCTCTAAATCTACAATATTGAAACTCTCAAAATATTCTTGCACAAAATCCGATTGATTTCTTCTCAAGTTCTCTTTTGTTTTTTTCTCAAATTCGTTGCGAAACTTTAGAAAAGTTTATGGCAAAGTTTTTTTTGGCAAAACTTGTGGCCAGGTTGTTGATTTGAGATCTCGTTATTTAGGAAATCTCTCCTCAATAGCTACCGTAATTATCCGAATATAAGACGCACCCAATATAAGACGCATCATTAAAAATTGACTGAATTCAAGAAAATATAAGTAACCCAAATATAAGACGCATGTATAATTATTACCTTACATTAAATTTATTTTTTGTTTAAAATTAAAATTTCAGTTACCTAAATTCAAATTTAAATTTTTATTTCCCTATAATTGGATTCCCTGAAATTGGAATTTTCAAACTTTGATTGGTGTTGACGTGTAAATTTTTGTTGCGTCTGTGTGGGCAATGGCTTTTTGTTGAATTGAGTTATATACGCACACATACATTTTTAAAGTTTATAATACCAAAGATGTATGACGGTTTAAATTTTAAAAATTAATTACAAAGATTGGCCTATAAGGACTTGGGTATTGTATACCTATCACATTTTTTATGCTAAATCACTTATTTATTATTGCGTAATTAATCGACTGAAAAAACTTTATAAATATTAAAATAATTTTTAATTTTAATCGATATTATCCTGATTTCAAATGTTGAAAAATATGTTGAAAATTAAGTTATTTAAATTAAATTTTGGCTGATTGTCAAGATGTCGGTAATTTGGAAAATATTTTAGTGTATGTAGTTCATTATTATTGTGGGGAATGCATCCGAACAACAATTATTAAATGGGCATTAAAAAGCATTATTGTTTACTAAGTTGAAATATGAATAATAATAATCTAGTATTTTATATAAATTACAATTGTACATTTTTAAAAATTTTAAATGAAATGTAACGTTAATTAAAAGTGACAGTACATGTAATTTAACGATATCGAAATAATAAAAGTTTTTAAAAATATAAGTGTATAAAAACATTAATTCAAAAGTTTTGAGAAGAGTTATCAGTAACCAGTTCTCTATCCTAGTGTTCAACTCGATGTAGTCATGGTTACAGACTCGGTTAAGGTTTCAGTTTAGTATCAATCATAATGTAAATAAATTACAAATTGTTATCAGAATAGAATTGAACAAACAACTAAAAATTTGCATACCTTTGTTTTTATTGTCAATTTTCGAAATTTAAATATACGATTGAAATTGTCTTAAATGCCAATAAAATGTAATTAATTTGTTTAAAATTTCATATATAGTATCATTAATCTTCTGAGAAAGTCGCAGGCTTTTATTGCATCAATATTTGATTAATTTGTTGCTCGTATATTAATAATTACTATAGAGCATATATATATATATAAATTCAAAAATATAACATAAATGTTTAATCTGTATTTTTAAGCCCTACTATGTAGTATTTCAATTTTTTATGCTCATAATCTAAAAATAAATATAAATGTAAAAATACTTTAATTAAAAAAATAATACTTGAACTATATGTTTAAATTACAAAAAAATTAATTCAATTTTTCATACTTGTTACCTACTTCACCATCGGTGTCCTAGTGTATGCGCCTTCCAATTTTCTTCTTCTTATTATTATTATTATTTTTATTATTATTATTATTATTATTATTATTATTATTATTATTATTATTATTATTATTATTATTATTATTATTATTAGTTTTATTATGAAAATTGTGATCAATAAAAATACTGCTGTTGTTTGTTTTAGCAATTTTAATTTTTTATATTAATTTAAAGATTTTTATGATATAGAATTAATTTTAAATAAAATATATTTTTCAAAAGATATTAAAAATAAAACAAAAGAATATTTAAATATTTAAAAAGCAATAATTCGTTTAAGTATATAAATTAAATCTATATTATTTTGTTTGATTTTTACCTGATGATGACAGCGAATCCGTCACAATATATAGTAAAACATGTATTTGAATGTAAATATAAGTTTATTTAAATTAAAAATATTCATATTTTGATGAGAAATGTTTATTTTCAGATAATTCTTGTCTATTTAGTTCATACTTTGGTTTTTTTAATTCGCATTAGATGTATTTGATCAAAAATTATATTTTTTAAATATTTTTTTACATTTCCTCGTTTGAATGAGTTTTTCTAATTGGCAAAATTATTTTCTGAAACTTATTTCTGTAATTCTTTAATTTAATTTTCAGAAATTAGTTTTTCCACATAAAACTGTTTTGGAATTCTGATAATTTCATTTCTAAATTTATAATACCTAACCTAGTGACCACAGATGATTTTCTAGTGACTTTGACATAATATAGAGAATGTATATAAATTGATGCTGGACAAGATTCAAATGGAATTTCCTCAGATTCATATTTCATCTGAAAGTTTAAAAATAATAATAAATATTATTAGGTCATATTAATGTATTTATATTACCGTATTTATATTACTGGCGCATATATATTCCCATTCATTCATTCACACGTCATTTAGAATGTACACCAATTCTATATTAAGGTTATTGCATAATTACGTCACGCTCGAGGGTGGGTGGGTGAGTTGAGCTGAACGTGACGTCACTTCTAGTTGTATTTTATAATGGACCGGTTAGACCAAAATAGTTCTAATTACAACAATCTTCCTCTGCTACAGTGATGCTGATACTTTGACCGGACAACTAGGACTAACAAAGCTGCTACAGCAAGCTCCCTGCATGGCAGGCTAGATAACAGATTAATACAATGTATCATATTCCAACAAGAATGCATGCATCCAGTGTATACACTAAGCCCCATTGAGATAAATTCCGCTATAATTCAAGTTGATACATAAATCAACTTGGCGGAATTTATTTTGTGAAAAAATAAATGCATTTCATCCATTTTTTAAATGGCTGCTAAGTAAGTTATTTTTTATATATAGTTATATAACTTAAAGTTAAATTTTAAGAGTTGAATTATGATTTCATAAGGAAATATGATCATAATTCAAGCTCTTAAATATAACTTTGATCAACTATTTCATATATATTATTATAAATAATATTCAGGAAAATTAGTAACAATAACTAATCTCCAAAAATATGTGTTTTTTACGGATATTATTCAAAAAATGTGAGTCAAATTATTTTTGAAGTTATAAAAATTATTATTTGCAATAAATAATTATATTTTTTATACATATTTTGAAAAAAATCATCGATTATGTACACAAAATAATTGGATTTATGATTATTTTTTAAAACTTACTAATATAATTTAAAAATTTATGCTTTTTTCGGATTTCAGGTTTTGCTTTTTTTCGACAGAAATATCTGAAATATTAAATTAATTTTAGTTTTATTGGTAAATCTTATGAAGATACATCCTCATTTACTCGAAATTTCCTAGCAAAAATCTCAAAATTAAAAATTTTTTCCGACATTTTTCTTTCTAAAATTATCTCAAAAATGTCTATAAAATTATTTATTATAAGGGTTTTTTCAACTTCGGATGGCTACATGTTAAAAGTTTACATGCATGTTTTATTATGGGTTGTGTTAATGTGCATTATTTTATTTCTCTCTCACTTTTTGTGTCTCTATAGTGTAGGGTTTGTCTCAAATGACGATTTTACAAGCAACCTCAAGGTGAGTTGATTTGTTTATATGGAATAAATTTATTGATTTTCTTTTTATATTATAGGTGATTTATCTCAACTTTGCTTGGTGTAAATGCTTCCAGCGCATAAATAGCATAACAGCTGCTAAGTGGCTGCAATAGTCTTACAAGAAACATCTGTTTTTACATTTTAGTTCTATTTGTCTATTAAAGGCTATCCAACGACTACTACACATCTATGAAAGATTCAAAAATTTGTATTAAATTGTCTAAAACTCAAGTTCTGTTGTCTGACAAATTTAAAAAAACAAACAATAAACACAATATTTTATATGACGCAGGAAGATAATCCATAAATTACTATTCAAAATGTCAAAAACTTAAAATTCAATGCAAAATATTTTCATTGGGAAAGTGTCTAACAAAATCGCGATCACTGATAACTGCTACCGACAACATTTAATACTGTGTAGCAATCTCTTAAAATTGTAGCAAACTCCATGTGACACCAGTTAAATTATTCCAAGCCATGCAATTATATCTCCCATGCTCAGATAGGTTTTATTCTTTGTATATGTTGTGGTAGCAATCTAAAATTTCCTCTGTCGGACAAAAATGTAAATTAATGTTGAATTTTAAAATTTTGCTGGGTATAAAATGAAACAAAAAACGTTTTTTAAATTTTATTTTTTATTTCAATAAATCCATTAAATGGATTTAAATTAAGAATATTAAATAAAACTTTTTAATATTTGGATGACCATAGACATGTTCAAGAAAAGTAAAGTTAATAATATGCCAGATCTGTACCAAGATCTAGTGAATACGTATGCTCTTGCACATCCTGGAAAATCGAAACACGATCAGCTGTCACAGGCGCAGGCTTTATGGAACGAATTAAAATCAAAACTATCTACATGTCAAACGAAATTGAACAAATTAAGAATGGTTGTAGTAAAACGAAAAGCATAGAATCTGATTTATTGGGCAAACATTCCAGAAAAGAAAACTTTATTGCAGGAGATTCCATCTGTGTCTGTTGAATCATTTGATGGTAGACTGTTATCGCCGACAGTTATGGACGAAACAATCAGCCATACTTCAGTTGTAAAAGAATTGAAAATCACCCCAGTGAATCGAGAATAAATGATGCTGAAAAATGGAATGTGTCGGAAGACGTACAACGTCATACACCAGCAGAAATCTGAGAAAAAAAACGTTTGGATGAAGTAAATGCCAATATATCATTCCTTGTATTAAAGCAACAGGAAGGTTTAGGGGATTCAGAAGTTGTAGGAAAGGAATTGAAGAACTTGGAGACTAGTAAAAAGACGATTGAACCAACTATTCAAGCTCTTCGACTTAACCGTTCTCGAGCCAAAAATCTCGTTTGAAAAAAAAAGAAAAATACAAAAAATTATGCGCAGCTACAGGTGAAACATTACCTGATAAACATGGGCTTCCCGGAAAGGAGCAGAAATATCCAGATATTCTCAATGTGATTTGGGAACTCGTTTGTTACAATGAAGCTGGAGCTGATCCTTGGCGTCGATCTGAATTACTGCTATGTCCGAAAAATTTAGATGATCTGATACTAATGCTAAACGATAAAGGTTACAATATTGAAAGAACTGCTGTATACAGGCGTCTGATACCACGTCAGTGGAATACAAATGAAGCCAAAAGACATGTACAAACGATTCCGGTGAAACTTGTCAAAGCACAATTCAACGCCCTGAAGAAAAATGAAGATGCCCAGTTTGGTTTGGCTCCTATCAGGCTTGTTATGGAACTATGCACACTCATTGGTCTACAAAACACAATGCTATTTTCTCCTGACGACAAGGCTAGAATAGCTCTTGGAATTGCTGCACCAAGTAAAGAGCAGCCAATTATGATGAGTACAGAGTACCGAGTAAAATTGCCAGATCACGATTGGGTGGTAGCCAAGAAACATAAATAGATACCTTCAGTTTACGTATTCCTAACTATCAATGATGACATTGTAGGCGGCAAGGCAACCTGGATATCAAATACTAGGCCAACTTATATAGCGATCCGTTCAGGAAAGCATGATTCATCAAATGCTTACAGTCATGGCACATACATAAGCCACATAGTTGATGATGAACGGTTTGCGAATATTGTCAAAACACCATCCGGAAATGTTAAACCATTTTGGGTGTCACTATCAGATGGATGACCTGACGAGAATGCATGGTATCCGAGAGTTATTGAAGAGGTGATTAATGCTTTCCTGGAATATGATCTTGATATGTAGATAGTTGTTATTACTCTAAGAGGCTACAGTGCATATAATTCCTGTGAACGTAGAATGGCTCTCGTATACCATGACATTTTTGGGTCGGTTCTCGATCATGAACATTTTGGTTCACATATTAGTGCAAGTGGAAAGATAATCGACGAAGAATTGGAAAAGAGGACTTTCTTCCACACCATGAATGTCTTAGCATCGATATGGAGTAAAACAGTCATCGACAAAAATGTAGTGTAATGGGAGACCTTTCCAATACCAGAAGACAATGCCACATTGCGAGTTCCCAGAGAAGAAGTGGCAAACATACTGTGAGGTCACAGCACATAATGAGTTCAAAGTATATGCTTCAGGTGGTCAAATGTACAGATGTATCTTGTGGAAACCATTGCACTATCCACAATTTCGAAATATCTTACCAAACTTGTTTTTCCATATCCTCGTGTTTTTGAGCATACTGAATTTGGGATTAATGCATTGCCTCCGAAGGATCCAATACCAACAGGCCGTCATTTTTGCCATCTTTCCGTGCTTCTTCTTCTTCAAGATTTTCACCGTATGGTACGAATCAAACCAAACTCAGAGAGCCATACTCATTTGATCTGTATTGTCCATCAGTTTCCATTGTGGATTTAGAAAAGAGACAATGTCAAGTTTGTGGGATGAATTTTCCAACTGTTGTTGCCAAGACAAATCATTACCGCATCTGTCGTTGACAAAACACGAAAACCACAATTATTGTTACTGATTTAGTCGAAGAAGAAGTAGCCAAAGTCACAGACATCAGCGAAAGTTCATATACGCTTGTATGAACCAGAAACCGCTGTTTGAACTGTTTGGATCTTTTTTAATTTTACCGTCGGAACAACGTGGTAATTCTCCATGGATTCCTGAACTCGAAGAACCAGTTAATTAAAGTAATATTACTTGATTCACTGCTATGATTTTTAAACATTTTAAAACTGATCTTGCTTAAGGATTTTAAATGATGTGCTCGAAAAAATTTTAAAATACATAAGTTCATTTTACTTGTTTGAATCATTAAATCTTTAAACCTGTTTCAACTGTCTGTAAATTTCTATTTTAAATAGCTTATGGTACCACTAGGCTACAACCATTTCATGAACAATAAAAAAATGACGTCACGATTGGGGGTGGGTGGGTGTGTCAATGAAATGTGACCAAGAATGACAGCGTGGGTGGATGGGTCAAATGGCCATTTTTAGCATGAAGTAATTATGCAATAACCCCATAGCACATTTCACTAATAAAATTTTCGAAAATATTCATAAAATTATTCAGACAGAAAGTTGATTGGATTTCATTGGTTGATTTATTTGCAGAAATTCTATATTATTAAGGTAGCAAACATTCCATTGAAAACATAATTGAAATGTTTAAAACGAAAAAAATCAAACTTTTTGCACTATTTATATGTGTTTTTATTTTTGGAATATTTTTTTCAGATTATTATTACTTCCGCCGAGAGAAGTTTGTCTATTCATTGGAAATCGACATGAGACATTTGATTAAATATTTTGAAAATCAAAATTTATCCCCTCCCAATTCTATTTATAAGATGCTCAAAAATTTCCCAATCAATCCAATTAACAGGTTTTCATTTCGATTTTTCAATAACGGGCCAAAAATCTGCGTTGACCAATCATTTGTCTTTCTAATCAAATCATCGATTAAGCACTCTAAAAATCGATCGATTCTAAGAAATGCTTTCCAATATCAGAAAACCAATTTCAATTTATCAATTCGGTGGTTTTTTTTCATTGGAATTTCAGGAGAATTGTCTGTAAATTTCGATGAGGAAATGAAAATTTATTCTGATTTGATTCGGGTAGATTTCGTTGATAGCTATCGAAACAATACGTTGAAAGTGATGTCGGAGATCTTTTGGATGCGAGATCATTTGTGTGGAAATGTTAATGGACAGAAATTTATATTAATTGACGATGATGTTTTTATTAATTTTCAACTTTTATCTGGATTAAACTCTCCCTTTTATGATCGGATCGCTATATTTGGCTACTTGAAATCAAATGATTCCCCTTTCCGCCTTCCTTACAGCAAGTGGATGATATCCGACAACAATACAAGTATAACTATTATCCGCCGTTTGCGGCTGGCTTGGCTATCATAATAAATCGAGAGACTTTATTAAAAATCAGCTTCGCTATTCCGTTTGTTGAATATTTTCCATTTGATGATGTTTTCCTGGGAATTGTTGCTTATAAAAGTGGAATTCCAATTGTCCACGACAAGTCCATCTCTATAAGTCATAGATTTTTTCTTCAATTAATGAGTGTGGACATTCGGAATTTTTTCGCCGTTCATGTTGAAAATGACTTTAATTCCTTCAATGCATTTTATGGGAAAAAACCTTAATTGCATTTTATGTTTATTATTTTATTTTTTAATTATTATTCTTTTTATTTTCTTTTCTTAAAATTTTAAAATTTCAAAAATTATAAATATTTTAAATTTTTTGAGGTTTGCTTTTTGAATTGGTAAATTGAAAATTGTGGATTTGATTTTGTTAACAATTACAACAATTTTTATTGGAATTACTTAAATAAACTTTATAAACTAAATAAACTATAGAATTTAAAAAAAAATTAACTATATAGATTTTAATTATATATGACCTACTTAAATAAATATGTAGTTTTAAAAAATATATGACCTACTTATTTGACCTTAAAATGATCTTGAAACGAACTACTTATTTAAACTTAAATTTTCCCTAAATTGACCTTTAAACAAACTTGACCTACTTTAAAATAAATTTAACTTAAATATTTTTTCGGGTATAAGGTTTACCAATATCTGCCGGGAAAACAATGTCTAAATATATAGCTTACCCTGCGATCTCAAAAGAAAAGAAATTCAAAGACAAAAAAATTAAAACAACACATTGAAATTTATCTATTTTAATACTATTTATTTATTTATTCAAGTGCTTTTGGATATACAATATTAGTAGATGGTTATGTCACCGCTAGACCATGTTATATTATTATTTTTATTATTATTTTTATTAATATTATTATTTTTCCAGGTCATTCAAAAAATTTTCAAGGTCACAGAATTTTTAATCATTTTTAAAATATAAACTATATACTTACTTTTATCAGTAGTATATATTTTGTAATTTTTATTCTATTTTCATTATTATTTTTTATTAATATTATTATTTTTATTATTATTATATTACAATGGCCATATTAATAAAAACTCTATAAAAAATACATTATTATTATTATTATTATTATTATTATTATTATTATTATTATTATTATTATTATTATTAATATATAACAGGGCTTCTTAAACCATGGGTCGCGACCCAATTTGGGGTCGCGTAGCAAAATTCTGGAGTTGCAAGAGATAAAAATACAATTTAACAGAAAATTTTTTTTAACTTGTAAAATTATTGTTATAAAGATAAAATAACAATTATCGTAGATAAATATATCATAAAATCTTCTAGTTCGGAAAGATTGCTTGTACCTGCATTTCTATTAAGAGTATTGTAATAACTTGAATAACATTTACTATGAATTAGAAGATGTTATAGAATTTTAAAAAAATATAAATTTATTTTTCTTTTATATTTGTATGGGGTCGTCAAGAAACTCGCAATCATAAATGGGGTCGTGAATTACAAAAGTTTAAGAAGCTCTGATATATAATAAAAACCAAAACATATACAACAAAATGTTTTATTATAAAGAAATAATTCTACTATAGTAATATTGTCGAAGAGCTTTATTCAAAGCCCATTCCATATACTTTCGATATCGGGCAGTGCAGCAATGACATCCATCACTACATGAATTTTCAGGTTTCATATCTTTTGACATTTTGTTTTGTTCGATATCCCATAGGAACTCGTCGATTACGGAAAATATTGTATATGATAGATAGGCCTAGATATTTGAAAAATCCAGTCAAAAGATTATCTGAAAGAATGAGTAATTTAGAATTCTGATTTGAACGTACATATGAGACTTTAAAAAGAGCTAAAAACGAATTATATGATGAGATTATATATCTAAATAAGACCATTGGTATTATCAAAAATGAATTAAGAAAATCAATATTAGAATTGAATGAAAATCGTAAACTTAATGAAAAAAGATGAATCAAGTTCAATATAGTATAAATTTTATTCTAATAAAACAACTGATCAGTTCAATCATATTATGAAATTACAACAACCAGTTAACAGTGGTGGCAGCAAATTGAAAGAAGTTAATTTTATCAGTGCCAACAAATCGTCATTGCCATTTCCATTATATATTTTTACATATTTTCTTAGTATTGCATGATTCTGATTGGTCGAATATAGTATAAATAAGCTTACACTTTCAAATATTTTTATAAAATGCCAAAAACTAAATTTTTTATAACTTTGTTGCATGGGCTGGTTTCTAATAATAGAGAAGAAGATGATATTCTTAAAAACATAAAATTCATGGTAAACCGTACTGAGAAAATCGTAGAAGACATCCCATTTGATTATGAAAAAATTCTCAATTTGCCAACACTGGAGAGAAAGAAGTCATTCCAATCGATATTTAGTTACATGTTCGATGAAAATAATAAATGGATGCGAATAATAGTAGGATTAATGTATATGAAACACATGATATTAAAATCTGGATCCTACTATGAAAATTTTTTCCAATGGTCTATAGAGGTATATTACTTTATATTGTTAATAATTTATCATTATTTAGGTAATAGAAACAAAAATTGATCCGTGGGTAGAAACAAACGTGGATGGACAGCTATTCTCTGATATTTATATCGAAAATTGCAAATTTTTATTAAAACTATTTACTGGAGCATCTGTTTTATTTTTATGTAATAAAGTTTATCGTAGATTTTAATAAATATTTCTTTGTTATTATTATTAATAAAAATTACATTTTTAAAGATTTATTGATTATTATATGAACATTCTTCATCACCACAATATTCTATCATAATATTTTCTATAACATGGTCAATACAATTCTTAAATTCGGTCATCTCATCTTTAGTAATTTCGGTAGCATCTTCAGTATCATTAATACTTTCTTCATCATTAATAAGTGTATCATCAATAATTTCTTCAGAATCATTAATAATTTCAGTATTAATTTCTCCATCATTAACAATTTCAGTATCATCACTCTGACATCCAGAATCACTCTGACATTCAGAATCGCCACATGAATCTTCTTTACTCAATGCTTCAACTAGAGTCAACATATCTCTAATTTTTACACCGGTTATTTCTTCGAGTTTATCAAACAAAAAATTTATTAAATATTCTAAACGAAATTAATTAATTATTTTATATTTTAATATTTTACCTTTTTCAGACATCATTTTAAAACTTTTTTAAAACTACTTATAATTTTGTTTATAGAATAACAAAGAAAACATTAATACATTTATTAAACACTAAACACTTTACATTAAAATAATTGTGAAAGTCTAGCAGTAACAATTTTCCAGATTGGAGAAAGCACATCATTTTGATCAGCATTATATCCTTGGATTGTTATTGTTATATACCAGTTTTCCTGTTCTTTGAATCCAATTTCTGTAAATGCATCATAATATCTGGTATATTGACTCGTGAAGAAAGCATTTTCATTGCATTTTAAACTGGAATTGATCTTTTTGAATGTATTATCAATATCCTTGATATCTATCATTGAGAGAGTACCAGCAAGAGATTGAAATTGAGTTTTATTGAGTTTGACTGGATTTGCCAATTGCATATTGATAGGCTCCTTTAAAAAATACATTTTATAATTGTGGAACATCTGAACTGGTTGGACACTTATTTTCTTGGTCATGTTTGATTTATGATCTTTATAAGGTGGTGACGCACTTTTATACCCTTGACAGATAATGATTAATCAATAAGAATCATGCATCATCACAAAGACAATGCATGATAAGTGCATGATAAGTGCAAGATAAGTGTGTGACTGCAAAAATAAATAAAATTAACCTATTGAGTTTGTATATGATTTTACACACATCATCTGTATAAAATGATTTATTATTATTAGTTTAATTATCATTGTTATTATTATTATTATTTTTTTTTATTTTTATTATTATCATTATTTTTATTATTATCATTATTTTTATTATTATTATTATTATTATTTTTATAAATATTATTATTATTATTTTTACCACCACCAAAATAAAACTATTACTACCAAAATAAAATATAAAACATTTATTATTATTATTACTATTATTATTAATATTATTATTATTTTTATAAATATTATTATTATTATTGTTACTACACCCAAAATAAAAATACCAAAATAAATACAAAAAATTTATTATTATTATTACCAGCACCAAAATAAAACTACCAAAACAAAATAAAAATAAAATACTAAACATTTATTTTGTTAAAAGTCTCATTTTTTGCAAATTTCTTATTGAATTTGTAGTATTCCATTCCACATAGCGTTGATACCGGAAATCACAGCAGCTACAAACCAGAATACAGGGGTATTTCGTTTCCATTTCCTTGACCATTCGGTTTATTTTATTGTCCCAAAGAGCTTGCTTAATCAGCTCGGAAATAGTAATTCTGGTTTCTTCATATATTGCAGCTTCTATCATTGCAGGCTCCTTTATCTTCAAAATTTCCTTCATTTGCGGATAATAATAAATAATTCTTTCAATCACCATAGGGGCATATGTATCTAAATAAATAATAATAAAAGAAAATAAATAAATAATAAATTTACCATATTGACTGGTATTTTCTTCTGCATATTTTTCTTCGGTGTAGTTTCCATTTTAAAAATGAAATGAATAAACAAGTTGTTTTAATCAATCATTAGCCAATCAGATATCGACCAATCCGGTGATTTCATTTAGTATGTCACAAACAATATTTTTGTATTCTAGATTTCGCACCCCTAATATGACTATTTTGCCACTAGCAAACATGTTAGCAAACATTGGGTTGTATTTTAAAAGCCTCAGTGCAGGAAATAATTCTGGTTCGAACATACAAAGACATTTTGTTGACATGTTGTATAGATTGATAGATTGTCCCATATCCATAGTAACTGTAATTGACTTTATTTTAATATCCTTTATTATATATTGTAATTTATTGGCATCTAAAGGTTTCTTGCATCTCATGATTCTGCATTTGCCGAATTTGAAAAATATTATAGGGTATTTTCCACTCCTATCTACAATTTGCTGGGTTTACCATTTGGAAACGTCATTTTTGATACATCGAAAGTTCCTTTATAATTTATATTTGATAACATAATTAAACAATAAAGAAATATTAATGTATATATATATGATTTTTAGGAAGAGTTCATTAAATCATATAATATAAACAAAACCTATAATTATACAAATTAATAATGGAATTAAGAAATGATGCGGTATATCAAATCGTCGGCCCAAGCGGTAGTGGTAAAACTATGTTTGTGTGTAAATTACTGAAATCTAATTTATTTCAAACAAAATTCAACAAGATTTATTGGCATAGGGGTGCAGATGAAGAACATGGATTAACTCAAGATAATTTCTGTAAATTAAAAAACATGAAAATAGTAAAGGGTTTCGATAAAAACTGGTCAAGTCGTTTAAGGAAAGGTGATGTCATCATTATCGATGATTTCTATCAGGAAGCTAATAAAGAAAAGGATTTTAATAATTTATTCACAAAAATCAGTAGACATGTTGATGTTACTGTGATCTTTATTATTCAAAATCTATTTCATCGGGGTGGTGCACATCGAACAAGGAATTTAAATGTTCAATATTTAGTTATTTTCAAGAATCCTAGAGATGCAACAGTTATTGATTTTCTTGCTCGACAAGCATACCTTAATAATCGTAATTTTCTCATCAGTGCATTTCAAGATGCTACAAAATCACCGCATGGATATATATTTCTTGATTTCACACAACAATGCAATGATGATTTACGGGTAAAAACCAATATTTTCAATAAAGAAGGTGCCACGTTATATAAACAAAGTTGAAAACTTTAACATGTAAAAATGTTTATGAAATCCAGGCTTAAAAATATCCGAAAACTTAGACAAAGTATTAAAAAGACAATAAATAAAGTTCATCCAAAAACCAGTTATACACAATCTAAAAAGCTAATAACCGAGAATTACCCTGCAATGAATCTAATTTCGAAAAACATTATTAAAAAGAGTAAGAAAAAAGTTGTTAAAATTGTAAAAAATCATAGGAGTTTCCCATATTTTAATGCATTGTTAAAGGCTTCGAGTATGAAAAGAATGTCTATTTTACAATAATTTCCGACTTTTGTTGTCGATGATTTACTCAAAATTCTATTAAAAGTAGTCAGAGGTAAAATTAAAATCAGTAAATCTAAAAAACTAGTATTGAATAAACATCGTAAGCCTTTGTTATCACTAGTAAATAATAAAAATCGTCAGCAAATGAGAAAAATCACATATAAACAACAAGGTGGTTTTATCGGAGCAATGTTACCATTAGCATTATCATTATTATCACAATAAACGATGGGGCAATCATTACCTAATGTTAAATTAAAATATAAATCATCGTGTTGTAATGGAGAAGATTTGGACGAACCCAGAAGACGAAGCAGGTTTTGGTGGAGTGGCAAAGTTAAAGAAAGGAGTCCCAAAGTCGAAAAAGGAAACGCAAAAGTGGTTGTCAGATCAGCTTGCGTACAGTTTAAACAAACCAATGAGGAAAAGATTTCCAACAAGAGCTTATAAAACATTCGGTATTAATGATTTATGGCAAATGGATTTGATGGAGATGATACCGTATTCGAAGATTAACAAGGGTTATGAATATATTTTAACGTGTATTGATGTTTTCAGTCGTTTTGCTCGCTTTGTACCAACAAAGACAAAATCTGCAGAGGAAATATCTAAAGCAATTAACTCAATGTTTAAAAATGGGCATCCAGAAAATTTGCAAACCGATTTAGGTATTATTATTATTATTATTATTATTATTATTATTATAGGCAAGGAGTTTTACAATAGTAAAGTTAAGCAAATCTTGGATCGTCTCAAAATAAATCATTATTCTGTACATTCTCAATACAAAGCCGCACATGCTGAAAGATTTAACCGGACATTGAGGGATAGATTGAAGAAATATTTCGTGCATCAAGGTAATAAAATATGGATAAATGTATTACCGAAAATAATTGTTAGTTATAATAATTCATCACATCGAGGTCTGAATGGTTTGAGACCCGTAGATATCAGCTCGAAAACACGAGTACAGTCTAAAAAAGTTTCTATTACAAAACCAAAATATAAA
The DNA here is from genome assembly GCA_022537955.1 of Schmidtea mediterranea. Classification (NCBI taxonomy): domain Eukaryota; kingdom Metazoa; phylum Platyhelminthes; order Tricladida; family Dugesiidae; genus Schmidtea; species Schmidtea mediterranea. Next base: position 133,278,382 of record CM039679.1, read on the forward strand.
GTTGGTGATCACGTTAGAATTAGTAAAATATCTGCTTCACCTTTCATCAAAAATTTCGATAGTAATTGCACTCCAATTAGGTATTTCAAATTACTAAAATTAATACTAAACAGAGTCCTGTAATGTATGTTATTAAAAATAGTGATAACAATTTAATACAAGGGAAATTCTATGAACAGGAATTACAAGTTAATTCCAAACCTACAGTGTTCAGAATTCAGAAAATATTGAAAACTAAAATGGTGGGTAAGGATAAACAATACTATGTCAAATTGCATGGATATCAAAAACCCTAATGGATATCATCAAAAGACCTAGTAAAATGAGTTTCTATACAATTTTACCGAGTAATAGTTGCCCACTAATCCATCCAGAAAATCAAGCAAGTAAATTTATGGTTGATCTTCAAAATCCTATTTATTTACATGGAAATTGGGAAGTTGCTTTGCAAGACTTTACATTTGTGTACAATACATTCCCATTTTATAGTCATTGTAAAATCGGATTCAAGAAGCGTGTTCCAAAAACCTGTAGTGGTATTTTCTCAATCAATAATTTTGAACGATATTGTCATATTACAAATCAGATTTAGATGAAAATAGTGGCATGTTTTTCAAAGATGGATTGAATGTTAGTTGTGATTTTAGCCCATTTACAATAAAGTTTGAAAGTATTGAGGATGCCAAGCGAATGGGTAGTGATAAGCTTAGCATTGTTGTTCCTGGTACTGAATACCTAATACGATTCGAAACATTTGATGAGAAAAGTGTAACGATCGAAAACATCAAAATATCTGTATCATATATTAATGAGGTTGAAGATACATTTACGTTTACTAATGATTTATATATTGAAACACTTGAAGAATTACATAAATATATTTCATTAAATTGTTTACATATATTTAAAACTATTGAATTTCTTAAAGATGGAATATGCAAATTCAGTCTGAATAAAAACATTTGTGAAGTTACATTTGATAAAAAATTTGGCTAATACATTGGGATTACATAAGCAAACATATCGGGCAAGTGCTTTTGGTGTACGCAAACCAAAAATAATAAAACTTCATAGGCAAATGTTCATATATACTAACATCATCAATCCTATAATTGTTGGTGATTCTTTGGTTCCTCTTTTGAAATCTGTTTGGGTTGATGAACATGACCAGGAATAAGTTGTCAATATAAATATCGATAATCCCATGTACTTATCGGTATCAACATCATGTATAAACAATATAGAAATAAATATTCGTGATGATAGCGGTAAATTTATTGAATTTAGTAAAGATACAAAAACTCATTTGGCATTACATTTTCGTAAATTAGATGGCCAATAACGATATTATTAGTATGTATAGTGGTAGCCAAAGTGGTGGCAAATTACCATATTTTATTGGTAAACAGTATGGATCAGTATGGTTGAGAACAATTGGTAGATTTGCACTTTCTATTCTTAAACGCCTTGGTAGTTTTGGTATGAAAACTGCTAAATATGTGATAATGAATGAGCAGAAAACATTACCATCTCTGAAATCAAATGCATTATCCGAGTTAAGGAAAGTTCTACCTAGTGTTGCAGGTATGTTTCAAAAAACCCGAAGCGCCAGCACCGGCTCAAAAATGTAAAAGACATCATAAACATATAAACAAACGAATGAAAGCGCATGGAACTATATTTTAAAAATGATTTGTGGTAAATCTGAATTGTGTTTATTTGATAGACCATCTCCCCAAACAGTAATTGAAATGGGGGCCTTTGAAGATGTATTCCCGATGAATTCTATTATGGATAGTAGAACCGATATTGAATTTTAGATTAATGGTTCCCAAACTGAATATCTAGATTTGAATGATACATTGTTAACTGTTCAGATCAAAGTTGTAGATAAAGATAGAAAACCGTTGGGAGAACCTAGTGATGTAATACCAAACAATTTCTTGTTTCATACGCTTTTTAAAGATGCAGTACTCGGATTTAATAATATCAAGATTGAGGGTGGTAACAGTACATATATTTACAAAGCTCTAATAGAAACTATTATAAATTACAATAGCGATACTAAAAATACATGATTAACTCCTATGGGTTATGGTAGTGATGACGATAGGAAAAAGTGGATTAAAAGCTCGAAATTATTCAACATGTGCTCATCATTACAACATGACTTAATGGATCAACCGAAATATTTACTCCTAGGTGTTAATGTACACATGAGATTGAAAAGAACAGAGTCGGCATTATCACTAACAAGTGCTACCACCGCACCAATTCTTCAATTAGCTGATGCAAAATTATTGGTCTGAAGAGTTCGTGTTGAACCCTCTGTTTTAGCAGGTCATCAACTGGGGCTTAATTCTAAACATGCGACATATCCATTGAAAACAAAGGAAATTGTTCAATTTGCTATTGCTAAGGTTCAGCTTCTTTCTATAAGGAACAAATATTTGGAGATAGAAGAATGCCCAACTTTATATTGGTAACATTTCAAAGTGAATCTCAATATAATGGATCCTACTTAACATCGAGCTCAATTTTCAAACATTTTGGAGTAACATCGCTAACTTTATCAAAAAATAGTGATTATAGAGAAACATATACTCAAGATTTCGATAATGATAATTATTGTTCTACATATATGCAGAGTATAGTTAGAAATATGGGTTATTTGGATAAAAACCTTAATTGTGGTATAACTCTTGAAGATTTTAAAAGCAAATATCCATTCTTCACATTTGTTTTGGCACCTGATTTTGATTTAAATCAGAGTCAATTACCTCAAAATGGAAATTTACGATTAGATATAAAGTTTGCTAAAGCTACAACTGAACCGGTACATGTTGAATATATGGAGTATTGAAAATGAGGTTCAAATAACTGCAAACAGAACCGTGTTGGTTTGAACGAACATTATTTTTTTGAACGAATATTGTTGGTATAATTGTATAGATAATTTATGATAATTTATCATGGAGTAAGTTTTTAAATGTATTATTATTATTATTGATGTAGTTCTGTTCAGGTCTATTGAATTGGAAAACAAATACTAGGACATGAATTTTTAGGGGTTTTTCCTCTTGATAAAATTCCATATTTACGTAATAATCAAGCCATAATCGTCAATACTCAATCATCTCATCTCGGTGTAGAACATTGGTTAGCAATATATATGTAACCTAGCAAGATATTTGTATTTTATCCTATGGGTTTTTATTATCTTGCTTTATTGATTTCGAAACTGAAAACAATGGGTAAACCTATTGTCTATAATAAAACTATGTATCAAAAACCATTGACCTTAACATGTGGTCAACATTGTTTAGCTTGGTTATTATCCAAACAATTTGACATATAATAATGTTTGGTTATGTTTTATTATTATATATTATTATTATTATTATTATTATTATTATTATTATTATTATTATTATTATTATTATTATGTGTTTAATTAATTTTAATAAATCTAATGCGTGATCATAAAGACAGTATCATGATAATTGCATGATTTACACTGCATGATCATCACATGTTATAAAAAGACAGTGAATGATAAGTGCGTAATTAGTAACAAGAAACACATGCATACATGGTATAGACTGTATGTGATTTACAAAGAAAACACATAAATACTTTTGTTTGTATGTGATTTACAAAGAACACATACCTACACGGTGTAGACTGCATGTGTTTTACAAAGAAAACATGCCTAACTGCATGCGTAAAAATCTCTCACTTATATGTGTTTATTGCTAAAATGTGATTGGCTAAATCCTGGAAATTTGATTCTGTTTATAAACATTGACAATTTCCAAAGTTGACATAATTATTTCAAAAATTTCAAAATGGACAATATTTTAAGAAACTTATTGATGACGGAGAATGGTAAATTATTTTTTATTTTATTTTTTATTATTCTATTTTTATGCTGGATTGGTTTACAATAACCGAAATGCAAAATCAGCTCGATGGAGTTACCGATTTTGAAAATGGTAATTTTAAATTTTATTATTATTTATTTTAATATAACTTTAGAGAATGTTCAAATGATCAAAATCAAGAAGTTATTTTAATCGATGATTCTGATAACGGTAAATTTATTTATTAAATTATTATTATTATTTTAGAAAATGAAGTCATTGTTATTGAAGATACTCCGACGGAAGTCATAGTTATCAATGATACTGAAGATGATGATATCAATCATGGTAAATTTTAATGTTATTTTTTCTTTTAAAAAATTTTTAGTAGATTTGGATAATGATGAAATCTACATTACCAATTATGCCTCCGTTTCTGGGGAAGATATAGATGCTCACATTGACGTGGATGATGCATGCATTAGCGATGATAAATGTTAGTTTTTGTTATTATTATTATTAATATCGTTTGAAAAATTATATTTATGTTATAGAATTTATGAAATATTATTAAAATTGTTTGAAAAAATGATATTTATGATAGAATTTGTTATAGAATTTATTATAAATATTGTTTGAAAACCTAATAATTTTAATATTTATTGAAAAAATTATCGATATTCAAAATATATATTTTTATTAGGCCAATTATATTCTAAGTATTGCGTCGCTTCAACATGTCATTCGGTATAATGCCATGGTGAAATGAAGCGATACTACGGTTATAAATTCTATGGCATCAATTTTTTCATATGTCCCAAATGCAAGACTGCCCAGGATATAAAATATTTAGAGTTTTATAAGGAGCACTCAACCCACTTAAATCGATTTTCAATAAATAAAAAGTCTCTTTTTAGGAAAATAAATAAACGAAATAACAATAATAATAACAATAATAATAATAACAATAATAATAATAATAAACGACCAGCTGCTTCAATTTATTCATTGTGTTCCATCTAAAATTAAAAGGTGAAATCATCATTAGCGATGATGAAGATGATATTAATAATCAAATATGGGGTTCGATTAATGTTGATAATGAACCTGAAATTAGGTCAGATTTAAAGGGACCCATAAAAGCTATTAGAATTTGATGTTTGAACATGACCATCTAATACAATCAAATAACAATAAAATAATTAATAAATTAAAATCTGAAATAAAACAATGAGGTCAGGTAAAAATACAATTCACCGATTCTTAATAAACAATTTGAAAAGATGGTGAAATTAAAGATATTTTTTAGTAATAAGGTAGAACTTTCTCTGATAATTTTCTGCTTGATGGATTAATAAAATTAAATAATAAAATAGAAACGTTTCACATTTTAGGAGCGGATGGCGGGTGTTTAAAATCAAAAGAAATTGATTTTATATTTAACTAAATATTATCCATAAATACGACTAGCTGGCCATAGTTATATCCTCACACCCGAGATCTTGATCTGGCAAAAAAGCTATAGCTAATGTTCAAAACAATGCCTCATGCTTTTTATATATAGTATCATTAGCCCTTTAAAACGTAGTTGTAGTTCGCACCCCCTAGAAACAGAGCTACTTCTTATGAGAATATTTGACGAATTGAATTTTGACCCCATTGACGATGCCCTAGTGAGACTCTGTAATATTCCCAAGTCGAGAGAAGACCAAGGAACTTAAGCTTAGCTATAAAATGTTTTGACGGAAACGTAAAACCGTCTTAAACAAAATAATGTGATATAAATTATATCCCACATCATCCAATCGATATAATCCACTGCTCCAGGTTACTGACGGTACAAGACACCCCCCACCATTTATTTACTTCTTTTGGAGGATAGCGATAATTATGCACCTATGCGCTGTCTTTGATGGATAAATTAATGAACTGCCATGCGACTTACTATCTTGCAATATCAATCTTGGCACATTGGTGTTCCCATTGTCTTAATTGCTTTGATTTAAAACCACATTTCCACACCCATGTTCATGTGCATTAAAATCAAACAGGCATACCCTTTACACCGTTGCCCTAAAAATAAATATTTTAGAAAATTTCAATTATGAAAAATCTTTTACCCCGCCATGCGTAATTTTATGCGGATTTGATCAATTTACCACTGTATATAAGCATCATCAAATACAATGCTACTATTAATTAATAACTATTAATTAATAACTATACAAATACGAAAACCAATATTGGCGTTTTTGAAAAAGATTGGATGAAATCGCTCTTTCCGATTGTTCTTGCCATATACGAGGTTCAATGTCAAAAACTATAGACACTAAACATTTAATGAGGACTGGAGTTCAAAGAAATGTCTCACTTGTTATTGTGTAAAAAGTTTATTAGGATAAAGTTAAGCTCATTTCATTCTCAGGTATGTATTTGGGGCTCTTGTAGGAGTGTAAGTTCTCGACGAATCAGAAAACACTCTACTAGCCTGTGATTTTTGCGAGCGAATTCTGAGGGAATATGACTCACCATTCAGTTTTTAAGTATGTTTAAAAATTTTTCTTCTGGGAATTAATAATATTCAGACCACTACTGAAAAATATCTCCCTTCACGTAGTACATAATAAATGCTGTTCGTTTTTAAGGACAGCATGCCATTTGTTAAGTCATCTTAGCAAATACGGTTTTAAGACACTTATAAATTTGGCCTTCCCCTAAACTGATTCTGTTTTTGATGTTGCATTGTTAGTAAGCCGAAGGCTATTTTCCCTTAATGACTTTGCATGATCTTTTGAGGTTCTGAATCGACACTGAATGCCTCCTATTTGGGGTTCTGTATTGCTGAGAATACGCTTTATAGCTAAAAAATTTGGACACAGAACAATTGCAGGACAATGTTAGCTTATATGTTAACCTACTTAAGAATTAGACGTATTCCTTCTTGCAGATATTGTCAGCATGTCGCCAAAGCAATCGCTTATAATAGTCTAGAACCTCTTAATTTTATGGAATTCCTGGTTTTCATGGGTCAGCTCTCATGACATTACAGGTATCCATAGACTTCTGCAGACATGAAAATGGTTTAATTTTCTACGATGGAGAATACGGTGTGGGTTAAAATTTTTAACAAACATCATGTCGCAAGTTCTGAGGATACAGAACTCTTATATATAAAATAACTTGTATGTTGGCACTTAGTCAATACCTTTCTGTATGCTGATTTTACTTGGTTGTGATGAGGTTTGGATGACGTTTGAGTGAATGTGCGAATGTTGTGGATATGAATCCTTCCATATGATATACTACGAATGTTGAATAGCAGATTCCAGATTATTTGAATGATTCTGAGTGATTTTTCCGATTGACCGAAAAATGGTCCACCGAATTATAAGAAGTGAAAGTGGATGTTGCATGCCTAAGAAGAACCTGTCTTCATTGGCGGCTCTCAAGCTTTATCTCGCTCGGTGTGAAGATTTTTAAGTTTCGCGCAAATTAAAGTCAGCAAGCACCTTATATTATGCCATACATTGACAAACACAAAATAAACCTCAAATACTAGGCGGCAATATAGAATCTGTTTAAACTTTATAATATAGTTTTATGGAAGTCTGTCGAAAATCTTAAAAAACGGATGATTGAAGTCTATGCAATCTGATTTGAAAAGATGATTGTATATGCTCAAAACAAAATTTCCGAAATCTAATCGTAATGATTGATAATCTGGATTGTGCCATCTGAATAAGGATTCGATATTTTAGACAGCCTAGTTACATTCGGACAATCATTGCGACTGTCAAACTTAAATTACGAACTACAGTAAAGAAAATTAGCAAAATCGTAATGAATTTAATTGCGAATAAATATCGTTCCGGTGACACGAATTCATTTCTTGAGTAAGAACTGTAGGGCTAGACACTCTTTTCCGGCAATGATAAGAGACAACTTTTTAAGAACTCCCAATTACAACCCAGCAAGCACCCTTTACTCAAAGGAAAAACTTGACTTGTAATAGGAAATTTAAAGATAGAGTCTTGGGTTAGTGAGGAATGGGTTTTCTTAAGACCAAGTGCTATAAGTCTTTTAGTCTAAGATACAATGAGGGTAAATGGTGAAGTTCTTGGGACAGAGATATGAACCACCACTGCCATATTTAAGATGTTTATAATGACACAATATTGTACGGTGCCTCAAACTAGGATAGGACGCGGAAGGAACCACCATTATTTTACATATAAGAATATAAATTGCGGATTACAATAACGACGATAAGCGTTAATTGGTAGGAAGAAATTCAGTCTCGCAGGACATTAGTTAGGATATAGCATTATGATGACAAGTATGCGCAACAGCAGTATACTCACAGCCCAGCTTATGACACGCTCAATATAAACTTATCAGACTGATGCTTATTTGTGATTTATTTCAATATAATGTATTTTATTTGAGTTTTATATTTGTGTAACTTCTATAGTATATAAATAACATTGTAGTAAATAATGTATTAAATCATTAATTTATTTATTAATTTATTTATTTATTAACTGTTGTTAATTTCTTTTTATGCTTGGAGAAAAGGAATATGCATAAGCCAAATCATGGATCCAAAATTGACGCATATTTGTGTTAATGTTATGATAATAATAAATAAGTATATTATGATTATTTTTTATTAGTATAATATAGTTTAATAATATTGTAATATAATAATATATATTGTTTTATATAGAGTTTTTATTATATAGTATTAATAACATTGTAATATAATAATAATAATAATAATAATGTATTTTATTGATTTTATGAGTTTTTATTAGTATAAAAAAAATTAATATAGTATTAATAACATTGTAATATAATAACAATAATATTATAAAATAATATAGTATTATTATAAAAAATATAATAAAAATAAATATATTAATAAAAAAAAATAATAAAAATAGAATAAAAATTACAAATATATACTACTTATAAAAGTCAGTAGATAGTTTATATATTAAAAATGATTAAAAATTCTGTGACCTTGAAAAATTGTTTGAATGACCTTGAGAAAATTTGAATGACATTGAAAAATAATAATTTTAATAAAAATAATAATAAAAATAATAATAAAAATAATAATAAAAATAATAATAAAAATAAAAAATAATAATAAAAATAGAATAAAAATTACAAAATATATACTACTTATAAAAGTAAGTAGATAGTTTATATTTTAAAAATGATTAAAAATTCTGTGACCTTGAAAAATTGTTTAAATGACATGGAAACTTTTTGAATGACCTTGAAAAAATTTGAATGACCTTTAAAAATAATAATATTAATAAAAAGAATAATAAAAATTACAAAATATATACTATTTATAAAAGTAAGTAGATAGTTTATATTTTAAAAATGATTAAAAATGCAGTGACCTTGAGAAATTTTTTGATAACCCATGGTCTTTGTTTAAATGACCTTGAAAGTTATGATGAGTCATCCAATTACCTTGAATGAGTCATGGTCTTTTTTGAATGACCTTGAGACAACATGATGAGTCACCTAATGATCTTGAATGAGTCATGTTCTTCGTTTAAAAATTTTTTGTACTTTTAAAATTCGTACTTTTAAACTTAGAAAATTTTTTTATTCCGGGGGAGGGGTATGTGGTCCAGCGGTGACATAACCATCTACTAATATTTTTTGTGTTTTCGTCCGGTGTGAATACAAATAAATGATAAGGTTTTCATACGCGTGAACTAGCCACATACAGTTGTTCATATGAGAAGCACAGATTCTCCAAATCTATTCCACACACTTGTAGCGATTGTTGTTGTGCTGTAAAATCAAAATCTTTTTTATTAAACACATTGGTTTTTCACTTGTTCAAATTGTTTGTTTTTTCTAATATTCTCATTTTTATTACTTGCTCATCAAAATGATTTTTCAATTTATAACATTTTTAAAATTTTTTTCATCCAATAATTTCAATTCCTTTCTTATTTCACCAATAAGCTCATCTATATGTCCAATATTCAGGATTTTGTTTCCATACATGTCTAGATTCCCTCTCATCTTGTCTCCAGATTAATTAACAAATTTAGATTCTACATGATCCATTATTGAAAAAACATTCACCGCTAATGTTACTCCATTATTATTTATAGGAATCATTTTATTACATCATTTTAAGTAGGTCTTTAAAATCTCTCCATTTTTCAAGATTAATCAATACGAAAACACAGAGTTGTCCACATATTGAAGTTTCTGAGTTTTGGACTTGCCATGTATTATGGAAATAAGTTCCAGGAAATGTTGCGACATCGGTAGAATTTCTTACAAGACCCAGTAACTTCCAGATTGATGTAGTTGGTTATGATAACGCTAGACCGTGTCACAGCTGGACCAGTACCCCCCCCCCCCCCCCCAAATATTTTACAATTTTAAATGTACAAAGAATTTTGATGTCAAGGTTTAAGGTCAAAAACAATGACTCATTCGATGACTCATAATAGTTTTAAGGTATTTGAAACAAAGGCAATAACGTATTCAAGGTTATTTACAAGGTAAAATTTTAGAGGTCAAGGTCATTTTAAATTTTCTCAAGGTCATATTATTTTTGAGGTCAAGGTCATCTACAATTTTTTCAAGTTCATATTATTTTTAAAAAAATTTTATGTAATTTACTACTTAATGTTATAAGTAGTCTTTTTAAATTTATTAATTTTATTGTTACTATTATTATTAATAATATTATTATCATTATTATTATTATTATTATTATTATTATTATTATTATTATTATTATTATTATTATTATTATTATTATATTATTATTATTATTATTATATTATTATTATTATTTCTACATAATAAAAACAAAATCATCAACAAAAACTTTTACTAAATAGAAATAATTCTATTAAAGTGTAAATGACGAAGAGATTCAATCAAAGATAATTCCACATACCGGGGATATTGGGTAGCTTATCATCTGCATTCATCAATGCATGGATATTCCAATTCCATGTCGTTTATCATTTTATTTAATTTGACGCCCAATAAGAATTCGTCTATTACAGAAAATATCTATATGACTGTATGATTAAAGACTAAGTCTTGAATCTTTTTTTTTCAAAATTGTTTTTTATATATATGCTGCCTTTCGGCTTAAATATGCGAGCTGGGCTCAGCATTTAGTACTATTGTTTTTTATCTATCGTACACAAATCTGCAACGCCGATGCAATTACCAGCGTTGCCTCGTAGCATACTCATGTAAGGCTGAAGGGGAGGGCCATGGCACTCTTTGTATATGAGACGTGCTCACGGTAGATGTGATAGCATGCGATTACTGCATTTGGACATGCTATCCGGGCAAGAGATATGATCTCGGTTTTAGTTAACCCGATCTTGAAAAGAGCGGCATTGTTTTTCTTGTCCCATGTGCCCAGGCATCCAATCACTATAGCAGATATAGTCGCTTTTTGATTAAATGCCTTTCCAATTTCCATGGCTAGATCTTTCTATTTACCGTAGTTGTCTTACCGCGCTTTTTCAAAGCATTCTCCTTAGTCATATGTCACTTTTAGGTTCAGAACATGTATATCTTTATTTCTCTTATACCTAATTACCATGTCAGGTTTCAGCTTTGTTGGTATTGAGATATATTTGGGTGATTTTTCCACATCAATCTCAAATTCAATTTTCTCTAGGAAGGCAACTACGCTTATTAGCGCATTTTCGTGTTTTATTCTTCTACTGTTTGGTTTTCCAAGGCAGTGATTGAATACATGGGCCTGAGTCTCTTCGTCTAGGTGGCAAAGTCTGCACTTTGTGCCAATATTATACTTGAGACGATACGGATTATAGTTAAGATTTAGAAGATTATTTCTTGCACGTACTAAGAAGTAGTACTGTGCGTCATTAAGGATGTCACTAGCTATTAAGTATTTAGCTGTAATGCTATTCCCAATCGCAGTCGCAATGTGTCCCTGCACTCTCATTTGACACCATTGCTCTGCATAGTAAAGACCCACGAAGTCGTGGAGTTCTTTGGAAAGTGTGCCAGGTTTCGATAGTTTACATAAGAAGTGCGTTTTTTGTAGGTCATCTCAAGTGAGAAATTGTCCTCTACAAATTTAAGTTTAACGCACATACAGAACTTTCTTTTAAGAGCAAGTGCTGATTTTTGGAATTTTATAAAGAAAGAGGTGTTGGGGAATGACTTGTTAACTTCATAGTTAAGCCATTTAAGCCCCGCTTCAAAGTTTTTCCTTCCTCTAGCATGTGCAAGTTCAGTGATTAGCATTTTTCTGAAGCTGAGGTTGGATGAGTGAAAAAGTCTTGTTATTCCTGTAATGCTTTGAATCAAATATTCATCAATAGCTGAGGTTATATCAAGTCCCCCTAGCTTGCAGTGAGTGTAGGGAAAGAAGTTATTGACTGTCTGAAACTTGTCTTCAATCATGGTTTTCAGAAGTGCCTTGATTTTCTGATCAAAACCAAGCTGTTTCTCCCGTCCTTGTGTAACTCGATTTCGATCACAGTCGAGGATTCTATGACCAATCACGCAATTACGCAAGGAGAAGATAAGCTTGGAGTGGATGAAGGTTTTGTAGGCATTAAGCTTTTGCGCCGGATGCAAGTATGATATAAAAAGAAAGCTGGTGAGTGCAAGTGCAGACTCAAGTTGTCTATCAATATATTGATTTCGTTTGTGGGAGAGGTCTACTCCAAGATATTTGTATCTGTTTTCATTTGATGTTGTCGGCACTTCCTCGTTATACAGGTAAAGTTTAAAGATATCCGAGTTGATTTTATTTATGGACAAGTATCCTGATTTAGAAGGCTTAAATTTAAGATTTGCATAGGAAGCCAATTTTACAGTTTCTCTCAAAGCTTTTTCGATTTTATGGAAGGAGTCTGATATGAGGAATATGTCATCAGCATAAGCCAAGATAGTGATGTTCATATCATGAAGTAAAAAAGGACAATCAGCAAGTATTGTCTTAAGGATGTAGTCGATTGATAGACAAAAGAGGGTCATAGAGAGTGGACAGCCATGCTTGACCGCCTTTGTGATGCTGACGAATTCAGACAACGTTCCCTGACAGCCAAAGAAAGTATTAACGTCCCTATAAAGTTCCTTCAGTAAAGAAATAGTTTCCTTTTTTATTCCCATGTTGGACAGTGTATACCAGATAAACTCGTGTGGCAGTGAGCCGAATGCATCAGCAATATCAAGCCATACAATATGAAATTCAGTTTTCCTTCTCTTTGCTTGATCAATTGCAAGGTGCAATGTAGCATTGTGCTCGGCACATCCATCTGGTATACCAATTGCTTTTTGGTTTGGGCTTATTAGGTTGCCATTCTTTATCCATGCTAGGAGACGGTTATTTAATAAGGTCGTGAAGATTCTGTAGGCAGTATCCAAAATCGCCAAAAGTCTCCATGAGCTTGCTTTGAAACTTTCATCCTGTTTCCAGGTTTTAGAATCAATACCGTTCTGTATAGTTTCCACTTTCTAGGGCATATACCATTCCTTAGCACGCTATTGCAGATTGCAGTAATAAGACCATGCTTCGGGGATATATTCTTCCAATCTCCAATTGTAATCAGGTCCATCCCCGGTGCAGTACTGTCAAATTGTATCATGATATGTGTCATATTTTCACAATCAGTGATGCAATTTGTAAAGTTATAGATGCTGTGATAGGAGTAGGACATTCTGAGCTCGCAAAGGTTTTTAAGAATTTTGCCATTGGTGGCCTGTGTTCTATGTCATCACTCTCCCATATTTTCCTTATTTCTTGTTTTTGGTTAATTTGAAACTTCAGTCTTTTAACGCAGAGCAGCTCGGCAGACTTTTTAATACGTAAGTGTATAATATCTGTTTTAGGCTTCTCTGCTTTGAAGTGTTTTCCGGGGTTCAATCTGCCGTTAATCCTTTCAACCTCACACAAAGTCTCTTCACTTGTAATGGCATCCATATCAAGTTGAAATATTTGGTCCTCGATAAATACCCTATATTTTCTGGCGTCATTATCAGGAAACTTTGTGCAGTTATATTTCTGGATGATTGGTTTCATTGTTTCCTTCATGGATGATATATTAGGTATTGTGATTGTAGAGCTTGTCACTACGCATTGGATGAAGTGACATACGTATAAAGATGAGTGACTTGCGTCATGGCATATAGGGTAGTCAATCTCAGTAATTTGGAAGTTTAAGTTGTCAAAAATATTGTGAATGTTAAGGATGGTCTTCAGGATAACACTGGCAAGCTCAAAGTGTAAAGTATGACTATCGTCAGCAGTTGGATCGATAATCAGCACAATGCGTCTTTTTTTATCTAAGAAGAAGAATGACCATGATGAGGTTTTGCTATAGATTGGCATAATAATTTCGTTCCAATTAGCAAAATCTTTGAATGGGAAGGTTTTGAAGAAGGCTTTATAGTTGCACTGAATCAAAGCACTGCAAGTAATTTGGTCTAAATAGATGGAAGAGGGTCTAATAGCAAAAGTGAATACAAATGCTTTGATTAAGTGCTGCGATCATCAACTCAGTTCAGTATCAGTGTTTCTTGTGAATTCCAAGTTTTCCGGTAGGTCTCTTAGTTTGATAGTTATATCTACATCTAGAATGTTTTGAGTTTCACAAGAGGCTAAGATTCCATCAACGTTAAGAGGAGAGGTATGATTGGAAGAGTTTACAGATTCTTGATTTATAGTCTGGGCTGAGTTGATGAATTCATTAAGGTGCGTGGATTTGATGTGTTGTATCAGCTCTTCAAATGATTCCCACATACCACAGTAGCACATTATTTTTTGTGCTGCTCGAAAATGTGTTCTGTGTGGATTTTCATGTGTTCAAGCACATCACTCATTGAAGAATTTAGATCAAATACCTTTTTGCAGAGTATTTTTTTGTTATTGCCACGGTAGGTACAATGTAGCAGATTTTCCTTAGTAAGGTGAAGGTAGGTTTTCATACAGTCAGCCCTGGCAGTATCAACTTGGTGATCATTAACTTGTATATGGTTAAAGATATCTGCAAATCTAACCAAGGACAACGCATGTAAATCCTTGCCTTTTTTCGCGTGGCATGTGTGACAGTCGATGAAGTTTTCCTGATTAAATGTAACTTCATGCTTTAACATAGCGTGTTCCACTATTGCTTCATAGTCACACACCATGATCCTACTGGCTCGTTCCTCAATAGTCCATATAGTGCGAGGTAGTAGAACTTTAGAAGTTCTTTGATTATTGCTAAATATTCATCTCCAAAACAGGTTAAATAATAATAATAATCGTTATTTACCTCAGTGATCGATTTCACTCATGATTTGAACCGCAATAGGAATTAAGCACATTTATGATTATAATGGTAATAAAAATTAGTTTTATACTAGTTTTAACCAATGAGAAGTAAAACACACACACACTTTACCTCTAAACAATAAATATTAATTAGAGAAATTTGAAAACTATTAAAGAAATTTTAATAATAATAATAATTGCTAGTTATTGTAAAGTAGCTAACTCTGATAGATATATTATATATGATAGACAGACCGAGACATTGGCGAACTCCATGGGAAAAATATGTGAAAAAATGGATACTTCAGAAAACCGATTTGATCTGATATAGGAGAATTTTAGAAGAGTTCCGGAAGAAATATATGACGATATTCTATATATAAATACGACAGTAAGTGGTTAGATACCATCAACTCAAGGGCCAAGGTCATGGTCATTTTAGGTCAAATTTTAGGGTAAAGTCGGTTTAAGGTCAGTTTAAGGTCAAGGTCAAATTTTTATATTAATTATTGTTAATACCTAGTAAATTACCATTGATTGAATTCAACGGTTAGTTAATCATGTTTGCTTTCATTGTCATTCTATATGTTGAAATTGTAATCCAAAACTGCCCGGTAACTTTTTACACAATCTAGTAAATGTTATTATTACTATTATTTTTATTTTTAGCATTGTTATTATTATTGATAAACCAAAATCACACAAAATTGACAATGAACTAAATTAAAGATAACACCAATCCAAAGTATATATTCAGCTACGATATATTTCAACTGAATAACAGTCTTTGTCAGGTAGTCTTAAACTTTAAACTATTTAGAATAAATGATTGTTATTTAATCAAATTCCTGTTTTTAAATTCTCATACCATTTTATCAAAAATTAAATTTTATAAGGACTTATTTTTCACCTCTGATTTCTTTTTATTTATAAAAGATATTGTATGTTATACAAAATTTGACTATGAATCAGATTTATTTATGGTAATCACGAATTTTCGGCACAGATTTTTTCAAGTGATTTCCAAGTTCCAGGTTATAAATTTTTATTTTTATTTAAATTCTATTATCTTTAATCTTGGATAAGTTATGGTGTAAAATGTTTCCTATTTCCCAAAGAAATGTGAAAATAAAAATATTAAAGATTTGGAAATCACTTGAAAAAGGCTGAACGAAAAGAACTCGAGACGTTCTTTGATTACTTCTAAATATACATCTGCAAAAAGGTAAAATAATAATAATAATAATAATAATAATAATAATAACTATTTACAGCAGTGTTCAATATCGTTCATAGCTTGAATTGCGCTCGGAATTAGGTACATTTTAAGGTTTTAAGAGAAATAAAAATTAATTTTATACTAATTTTAACCAATTAGAAGTTAAACATACACTTTTACAACCAATTTAGTATTTTATACACCCTCATAGCATTATTACTCATGCATTCGTATTGAACAAGTCCTTGTTCTTTATGCATATGTTTTATACCTGTCATTGTTTATTGAGTGTGTATTGTATAATTTATCAAATAAAAAATCGTATATACATCAAATTATTAATATAAATGGATGTACATTTCTATTAATATTCATAAAATGTCTCAATAAAATTTTGCGATTGATTTATTAAACGATTTAATATCCAATGAAGAAAAAAATTATGAGATAATCAAGATCATTCCGATGTTGATGAAACTTGCTAAGTAGATGGCGAAAGATCAGCAGATTGACTACAACTCTATTCTTAAGTTGTCATCCATTGAATTGCAAAGAAAATCTTTCAAGAAAGTTTTTTGAAATGCTATTCGATCATCAAATGAATTGGAGCCGAATTGTAATGGGCTTCTTATATATGTAGCATATGCTTTTACAATTAGGTTCTGACTTTGAAAATTACTTTCAATGGTCTGTGGAGTTAATTTTACATTTGTTAATTAATATGATTCAGATAATTGAATATAAAGTCATTCCCTGGGTTAAAGATAATGGTGGCTGGCAATTGTTAATAGAAATCTCAACCAAATCACGAAAATCAATAGAATTTGTTGAAAAAGTAATGAAAATAAAGAAATTAACTATCGAATTCGGTTTTGTGTATATTTTGTATCGAATTTGTCGTAAAATTTAATAAACGTTTAAAACCTTATTAAATTACTTTTGTTATTATTATTATTATTATTATTAATAAATATTAACAAAAAAGTTTTCGATACGTAATTATTTAATGAAAACTTGTTAAAATTACAAATAAAACTGTAAATAAACTTGAAAAACATAAAAACATGTTTTCAAAACATAATTAAATTTGAATACAATCAAAACATGTATTCAATAAATCACAATAAAAGTCAACACAATTGAAAAAAACATTTTTTTTGGTTAAAATATATTAATCAAAATTTGATTTTCTGATTTTTCACATTCTTAAATTTCTGCGACATCATAGACCAAGTAATATTATTAATTTTATTATTTTATTGAAAATTTAAACCTGAAATATGTAAAATCAAATAAAAACATAATTTAAAAACATGACAAAATGATATTTAATTTGGATACAATAAAAACATGTATCCACTACTATACAAAAAAAAAGTCTAAACTTGAAACAATCAAAACATGCTTCAATGAATAAAAAGTGTTTAAACCTGAATACAATCAAAACATGTACCCCATTATATCACCATAAAAATCAACACAATTGAAAAACATATTTTTTTATACAAGATTTATTAGTAAAAATTTGAGAATTGAGGAACTTGTTCAATTGAGGATTGTCATCCATTTGATACAATTGGTAATCATCCATGATATCTACCCCTAAATAATGTCCAAATGCGAGACTCGAGTTTTTCCCCACCCAATGTCGCTTGTCATCATTGTTGGATAATGCAATTTTCTCATTTTTGAATGTAAATAGTTGGTGGTTGCGCAACCCTATCATTGTCTGTGGCACAGAAAATATCAATTTATTATTGTAACAGTCTAAATATGACTGATGCCCAATCTCTGTTCCCAATATTTTTACCCCGTTAGCCCTCATTGTTGGTTTATTGCCTTCAAAGCTATAACACTTGGGACTTAAGAAAACCCACTCCTTATACCTAAGAACTTTACTTTCGTCCTTAAATGTTCCTATAACAAAGTCAAGGTTTCTTGAGTATATGGAGTGTGATTGATCATAATTTGAAGTGTCTAGAAGATTGTATCTTATCATTGCGGTAAAAGAGTGACAAGTTCTTAACCTCAAGGAAAAACGAATCGGTATCGCCTGCAATGATATTAATTTCACAGTTAAATTCTGTTTTATATTTTGATAATTCATTATACTGCAGCTGATACATCCGTAGTTTAGACAGATCTAGCACTATTTGTCCTATGTAACTAGGTCTGTTTAAATATATCATATCCTTATTGAGATGTGCAGCAATACGATTATCAGCAATTTTGATTGGTTTTCTAAAGGTTGGTTTTAAGTCATATACAATATTGTTTTCAGCTGAATTGTTTAGCCTCAAATTCATGCGTTTTTAAAGTTTTCAACGGATTTACCGTATAAGCTTTTATTAAATAATTTATACAAATCTCTGTATAATTTGCATGTAGAATTTGAACGCAATTGCGTATTTTTATCTATGTATGATTTAAATATGTGTGATTGTTTAAATTAAATAGCCCTATGAATATTTACAACCACCACACCTAATTCAAAATAAAGTTTTAGAAGTCTCCAATGAAGAACATGGTTTTTCTTTGGCCAATGAGTAAGCATTAGCTTCTCAATTTTTGAGTTGGGCGAACACATTTTTTCAGGACCAATAGGAAAGTCATTTAATAAATTATGTACATTATCTGGAATATCGAGGCCGACCTCCATAGTGTTACCATCTGGAAGGAGTTCGATATTCGTACTGATACATTCATTCAAATTCTCATAAACCGAAGAAAAGTCACCGTATGAGAAATTTGGCTAAGTGCCCATCCATACAAGTTATCTATATACAAAAGTTCTGTATCTTCGGAACTTGAGACATGATGCTTATTAACAAATGTTAACCCACCCCGTATTCCCTCTTCATAGAAATTATACATTTCCATATCCTGTAGAACTTCTGTGGGTTCCTATAATGTCATGAGTGCAGACGCCCATGACATTCCAGGAATACCATAAAACTTCAGAGGTTCTAGACAATTTTAAGCAATTGTTTTTGAGTGAAAATTTTGAAAATAATGCGCTAGAAGGAATACGTCTAATTTTAAGTAGATTAACATGTAATCTAACATTGGTCGACAATTTTGCTGAGTTCAAATTTTTTGGGCAGTAGTCTATTCTTCATTAGACACAGAACACCAAATTGGAGGCAATTCATAAGTTGATTCCAGAATCTCAAGAGACTTAGCAAAGTCATATGGCAAAATAGCCTTTACTGTAACAATAGGACCATCGAAAGCAGAAGTAGTCAAAGGTAAATTGGAAAGAGTCTTAAATGCTTTTGCAACTAATGAATTAACAAACTGCATGCGATCAATAAAGCGCACAGGCAGTTTGTGAATATAAGCAATTAGAAAAATGAATTTTTCCGTTGTAGTCGGCATGATATTTCATTCCCAAGAAGGGAAATTATTTAAGTCATACTTTAAAATATAGTTTAGATCGTATCCTCTCAAATTGTGAAATACAATGGGGAGCTGTCTTTGTATACTACCCGAAATATTAAATTTCCTACAGGCGGCACCAAGATACTTACCTGTGAAATGGTCATGGTCTCTTAACCGATCTCTAATAAAATGTTTACATAAATAACAAATTTTACAATTTTTGAACTCCCGTCCCTCATTGAAAGAAAGAGGTCCTAAAGTTTTTTACCTTCGACGTCACAATATGCAGGACAATTATAGCAGCAATTTCCTCGACTTTACTCAAAAAAGTTAAAACACAATCTTCATTAATAAAATTAAAATATGATTTTGTGTTATTATAATTATTAATTAATAATAAGCCTGCTGTTATCAGCATGTGTATTTGGTGATGTTTAATATCTTTTGGTAAAATTGTCTCAAAGTCCGCATATATGATGAACGGAGGTATAACCATTTTTCCTTAATTTTTTAACCTTAAATTTTTATTTTTAGGGAACGTGTACAGAGTCGTTCCTATCTGATTTTTTATACATAGAGCGACATGAACGTCAAACGCTTTTTTATGTTGAAAACCATTAAGACAATTGGGGCACTAGTTTACTTTAATGCCAACATTACATTCAGGACTATCGTGGCAATTCATTAATTTTGTAAATCGAATACTGCTGTGTAAGGAAATTTGTCATCATCTTTTAGCAAAAGAAGGTATATAGGTTTACCATAAGAAACCTTAGATCGGTGGATTAAATCTAATCTCGGGTGATGTGGTATATAATCAATATTCTCATTTTCAGGTAATTTTGTTATTTTGTTTTTGTAGGAGAAAACGTTTATCGAGAGATTTAAATGAATATTCTTTTCTTAAACTAAGGTATATTGACAAATTTATGGGGCAGTCAAATTCAACTCGTTTATATATCCGTGTAACAAGAAACACACTCCCTATTTTGATGGATTACATCCTTTTTTAATAAAGAAAGAATACCGTATAAAAAACATTTGGTCATTGTTTTGAACGTTTACTATTGCGTGTTTGTAAATTAAAGACGATCGAGGTTGTATATAACTACGTCCAGCTAATCGAGTGATTGCTGAATATTTAGTTAAAATAAAATCAATTTCCATCATGTTTATTACCTGCTACCCACTAGCTAAATGTGTAAATCTTTCTATTTTTTCATTTAACTTGTTTACACTATCAACCAGAAAGTTGTCGGAATAAACCTCTGCACTATTAGACAAAAGGTTTGGTTTAATTTCTCCATCTTTTTCAAACTGAATGAGAACTGTAAATTGAATTTTACAGGCCCCATTTGTTTCATTTCAAGCATTAATTTTCTATAATTTTATCAGTTAGGGCGATTTGAACCACATGTTGATTAAACATGTCAAATCATATATTTTTTCGGGCCCTTTAGAATCTATTTCTATCTCGGTTCATTATCAAGATCTACGGAGCCCCTTTTTGATTATTTAAAGGAAATTAATCTTCATCATCACTTATTATAATTGTATCAATTTTATTAATTTTAGAATATCCACAATGCACGATTATGCACAGCAGGTCTTTTTAGTTTATTTTTATAATTATTATTATTATTATTGTTATTATTATTATTATTATGTGTTGTATTATTATTTATAGATGTTGTATTATTTATATTTCTTTTATTATTTTATATTTATTTTATGTAAATTGATTTAATATGTATAGTGCCTCTATAAAAATCTGTATATTCTATTCCTTAGGCAGTCTGCATTTGGGGCATATACAAAAGTCGATGCCACGGAATCTATGACCGTAGTATCTTTTCATGATATCATCACATGTCGAACTATGACCAATTGAGCTATGACAGTATCAGGAGTAACGTCAACCTGATAATTAAAAATATATGAACAAAATTATATAATCAATTATATTCTTAATATTATCTTTTTAACATTGTATATATTATTACAAGTAAAATTATTATTCTTAATCAGCTATAAATCATTTGGTTAATGTAATAATGTTATATATGGATAAATATATTTAAAGTTGAAGTTATTATTAGAAATAAATATATCATTATTATAAAATTCTATTATCTAGAGTATCAATTATTCATAATATATATCATAAGTAAAATCTATCTTAAATAATTTGTATATTCGGCATTTAGATTACATTGCAATGTTTTTATTGATATTAGTCATGTGGATAATCCGATATTATCAATTGTATATAGTTTCTATTTTATCGATTGAATATTAAAATTTAGTTCGCTATATTTACAAATAATTATAAAAACGAATTATATAATTGATAATTATTATTTTCCTCTAGATATTCATAAATGTTAATATATGTTCTAGATACTCATAAATCAAATAAATAATGGTTATCTTCAATTCATTTCTGCAAGAACTAATATTTAATAATTATCAAATAAATATTAATAGTTAATTGATTTTTATTATAAAATAATAGTAGTAAAATGTGAGCCCGTCAGATACAACCCCCCCCTTGGCTTACGTAATTATTACATAACATTTGACTTATGTCCATGCTGTTGCTATCTAGTAATTGACCTTTGGTCAATAACATCATGAGTACGTCACTAGTCAGTTATTATGTAATCCTTGTACCAATTGGACAGTCGTACACTTATTACATAACCCTTATTACGTGACCACTGGTCAGTCACTACTCGGAGATACACTTGTTACCTAACCTTTATTATGTCACGTAGACCAACACACCTATTATCTAACTGTTATTATGTCACGCAGTTGTGAACCATAATAACACACCTATCACAGACCTACCTTCTAGAACCTTCCAAACACATACCTTCTAGAACCTTCCACTCTTAAACCGTTCACACACACATCAATCCGCACCGATCAACACCCATCCTGAATTTACTTGTTGAACTTCCATTTTCAATTTACAAAACGTATTAATATAGATTCTTTAAAATTCGTCACTGGACCTAGGCTTGGGAATAATAACCCATCACTCCAAGACAGTTTCAATTAGATTAATAAAGCTGATATTATTCAAAAGCACTCTGGGAAAAAAACTCGTTTCTTTCGACCTAGAACAGCGATTCGGTTTTTTGAAAAAACCCATAATATTACAATATCCTTTGAAGTATTGGATGATAAGCCAATTCTTCGCCTGACAACAGCTTTGAAAGGAACAATAATATTGACTGAGTTTGATCGTCGTTTGGTTTCGAAAGTTCTTCATCTTGCTCTTTATGATTCATATTTTACTAAATGGAAAAACAGTAACATTAGTAATTCATCAACATTTTATCTGTCCCCTAATATTAATAGAGCAATATGTAAAGGAGAATTACGAAAGGATCATTGGAAATTTATTCATTGTGCCCGAACAAACACATTGGCTAATTTTGCAAAACCCTATATAAAAGGTTAGAATAGATTGTGTAGGCGTTGCCATAACCAAGACGAAACGTTGCCACATGTTTTGCAAAATTGCAAAGTTCATCTTACTCTTGCACTTAATCGTCACAACGATTGCCTTCAACAAATAGTACATCATTTGAAAAGTCCTTCACTGATTGTTGTTGTGGACCACACTTGCTCCTTCGTATCAAACTCTAAAGAACGAGTCGATTTGATTATAACTAATAATGAGAAAAAGACAATTCTTATGGTTGATATTAAATATCCTTTTGATTCTTTGGTCACGTTTGAAACTGTGAATAAGGAAAATTTGGCAAAATATGATTCTTTAAAAAAACAAATACAGACTGCCAAACCTAGCTTTACTGTTGAAATCTTTACTTGTATAATCGGTTCTATGGGATCTGTTCCCCCAGCATCTTATGATCTACTTGGTAAGATGGGAGTTCCTTTTGAAAAAGTCGCTGGTCTGGTAAAAGCATGCGCAATGAGTAACATCGCAAATTCTTCAAGAAAATGGCATTATCATGTCACTGGCGTTCTAAAAAGCCAATAAATTGATTTTTAATTTGATTAAAAATTATTTTTTATAATATTCTCAATTAAAGTTTTTATTATGAATAATTTCAAATTCAAAATAAAACAATAGAATAGTTTTATTTTGTTTTAAAAATGTTATGTTTAAAATAAAATGAAAAACCAAACAATTTCAAATGATGCTCTTTCGAGCCAATTAGATCCGCTGGCGAAACATTTCGATTTTTAGCAATCGAGTTGTAAAAGATTGATGGATCTTCTCAAATCCCAAATTCTCTCCACTGAAGCAATTATGGACTTTATTTCAAATATCTGTCAATATGCTCTTTATGTCAAACCCTCGAATATGACTTATAGCGCAAAGCCGGATCGAATAACCGATGAAAATCAGTAAAGCCAGAGAAATTTCGAGGAGTGGAACACTATTGAGACAAATCTTGTCTCAAAATTAAATGATAATAAACCGAAAATTTTATCTCGATCGTTCAACCTCCTCGATTGGCTGATTCCAATCAGAATCATTTCATTTCATATGAATCAAGAACTTCTTGTATTAATAAAATTTTAAATAGTCGTAGACGTGTTAGGCGATGATTGGCGCTGATGGGTGCTGATGGGCGCTGATGGATGCTGATGGGCGCTGATGGGTACGGGTGGGTGCGGATGGGTACGGATCGGTGCGGACGGGGGTGGATGCGTGTGTGTGAATGGTTTAAGAGAGGAAATTTCTAGAAGGTAGGTTTGTGGAAGGTTCTAGAAGGTAGGTGTGTGGTAGGTGTGTTATTATGGTCCACAACTGCGTGACATAATAACAGTTAGATAATAGGTGTGTTGGAATACGTGACATAAAAAGGGTTAGGTAACAAGTGTGTGTCCAATGACTGACCAGTGGTTACGTAATAAGGGTTAGGTAGTAAGTGTGCTTACAGTGACTGACCAGTGGTCACGTAATAAGGGTTAGGTAGTAAGTGTGTCTTCAATGACTGACCAGTGGTCACATAATAAGGGTTAGGTAGTACGTGTGTCTACAATGACTGATCAGTGGTCCCGTAACAAGGGTTATGTAACAAGTGTGTAAGTGACCAGTGAGTCAAAGGGTTGTGTAATAACTGGCATGTGATGTAATTATGAGGTCATTGACCAAAGGTCAATTACTAGGTAGCAACAGCATGGGCAGAGGTCAAACGTTATGTAATAATTACGTAAGTCAATGGGGGTTGTATCTGACGGGCTCACATCCTACTACTAATAATTATAATGAATGAGTTATATATTAATATATAAATGAGAATAATTTATAATAGTATTATAAAAAGATTATTGATGAATAATATAAATCAATAAAATAATAATCCGTAACTTTTTATTGATAAAAATTAATTTTTAAGTAATTTTTAAATCTGTATTAACATTATATAATATTATTAGCAATTTATTATGATAATATGACATTATTATTATTATTATTATTATTATTATTATTATTATTATTATTATTATTATTATTATTATTATTATTATTATTATTATTATTATTATTATTTAATTACTATAAAATAAATAAATACATACATTTATCGCTAGCCTTAGAATCTGAGTCCCCAATTGTCATTATTTGGGGGACATCATTAACATCCCCAATAGCTGTGGGGGTCATAAGTTTCAGGAACAGCATCATTTGCATTTACATCCCCAATAGCAGTGTGGCATCATCTTCAATTATAATAACATTCGAATCCAAATCTTCAATCATTTGATTTTTCTATAAAAATAACTAATAAATACAAATAATAGATAAATTACTATTGCAAAAACAAGGGATACATTGATAAGATCTTCATTCTCCGTAATATTAAACCAATCTAAATTATCTAACTTTATAATAAAATAATCTAATTATTAATAATATGTTTTACCATTATTGATTTTACTTGTTTACAGAGATCTTAAAATATTGTGAGTTGAGTTATAAATATTTGAATTATTTCCAGTAGTATCGAATCAACATTGCTATCATTAATAATTTACATGATTTTCCTAAAAACATATATGTAACAAATATAAATAAAATAATAAAAATTCACCATTCGAAACTAAATCGAATGTTTTCTTAGAAATGTTATTGAAGTTCATTTTACAATTAATAATAGAAAAAAGTAGTGAAAGTAGAGAAAAGTGAAAATTAAAAGTGATGATAAAAGTGATTGCATATGTTTATAAAGAAAATAGATTTCAAAGATTCTACAGTCAGAAATGATCAACAAACATGTTTTACACACATAATTTTAGCAAAATATACATATTCGTGAGAGATAATTACACATGCATGCACGACTTGTGTATGTATGTATTCCTTATTAATCACATACTGCCTTGATTGTGTATTCCTCAACAATATACTGACTTACTCGTGCATGTATACACAAGACGTGCATGCTTGCATTCATTCCGAAATACATACTGTCTTGCATGTGTATGCATGTTAATCATGTGTTTTCTTTGTTAATCATGCATTCGTATTGCACTAGTCATTGTTCCTTATCACTGCATTTGTTTTACACATGAAAATAATAAAATAGAATATTAAAATAAAATAATAAAAATACTCAAATAAAATAATAAAATAATATGTTAAGTTAAAAACTTTATTAAACATTAAATCGTTTATTGCTAAGCAATGCTGACCACATGTTTGAGTCAATGGATTTTGAAACATTGTTTTATTATACACAATAGATTTACTTATTGTTTGCAGCTTTGAAAATAGTAAAGCAGGATAATAGAAACACATAGGATCAAACACATATTTTATCCGGTTTCATATATATTCTAATCCAATGTTCTCCCCTAGACGAAATGAATGAGTATTGACGAATATGTCCTAATTATTACGTAAATTTGGGATTTTATGCCAACAAAATCGTTTCCTAATATTTGTTTTGATTATCCTGAATAGAACTACATCAATAAATAAAATAATATTTAAAAGTCTTACTCCATGACAATTTTAATACTTAGCTAACAGCATTTATACTATGTTCAAGCCAGCACTGTTCTATTTGCAGTAATTTGTATTTCATTTTCAAATACTACATATATTATAACATGTACTGGTTCAGAAGAAGCCTTTGCGAACTTTATGTCTAATTTTAAATTACCATTTTGGGGTAATTGACTTTGATTCAAATCGAAATCGGGAGCCAAAACAAATGTAAAGAATGGATATTTAGTTTTAAATTCTTCAAGGGCTATACCACAATTAAGGTTTTTATCTAAATATCCCATATTTCTTACAATGCTTTGTATATATGTAGCACAATAATTATCAGTATCAAAATCTTAAATATAAGTTTCTCTATAATCGGTATTTTTTGACAATGATAGACAAGTGACATTAAAATGTTTGAATATTGAACTTGATACTGTATACGCTCCATTATATTGAGTTTCAGATTGAAAAGTAACAAGTATGAAATTTGGCATTCTTCGATCACTAAATATTGGAAATATATTTATGTAACTCGTCAAGTGTTTCAATATACAAATCATTAGTAAACGTAAATGTATCTTCAACTTCATTAATATATGATACAGATATTTTGATTTCTTCTGTCAAATAACTGTTTTCTTCAAATGCATTGAAACATAATAAGTATTCCTTCCCAGTAACAACAATGTTAAGCTTATCACTACCCATTAGTTTGGCATCACTAATATTTTCAAATATTATTGTAAATGGTGAAATTTCAAAACTAATATATAATTCATCTTTTAAAACATTTGACAATGTTCATCAAACAATTGATTTTGAATATGATAATATCGTTCAAAATTATTGTTTGAGAAAATACCACTACTTGTTTTGCGAACATTCCTCTTGTAACTGATTTTACACTGACTATAAAATGGGAATGTGTTGTACATAAATTTAAAGTCTTGTAAAGCAACTTCCCAATTGTCATGCAAATAAATAGGATTTTGAAGATTTACCATGAATTTACTAGCTTGATTTTCTGGATAAATTGTTGGTCAACTATTGCTCGGTAAAATAATATAGAAATTCCCTTTACTAGATCTTTTACTGATATTTATGTCGGGTTTTGATACCCTAACTATTTGACATTGTATTGTTTATCCTTACCAACATTTTTAGTTTTCAATATTTTCTAAATTTGGAACACTGTAGGTTTCGAAATAACTTGTAATTCCTGTTCATAAAATTTACCTTGTATTACATTATTATCAGAGCCTTTAATAACATACATTACTCGATTCTGTTTAATATTTATTTTTGAAATGACATACAATTCATCACTCCAATTTGTATCGAAATTTTTAATATTAGCAGATGATTTTTAATATTTAGCAGATATTTTACTAATTCTAATATGATCATCGACATTATATTTAGGTTTTTTAATTTTTTCAACTTTTTTAGAAAGCCATGATTTAACGGACGTTTTCAATGAGATATCCACAGGTCGTAATCTATTCAGACTTCTGTGTGTTTAGTGATTATAGCTATTTATAATTTTTGGTAAAACATGTATCCACACTTTATTAGCTTGATGCACGAAATATTGTAAAACTCCTTACCTATAATAATAATAATAATAATAATAATAATAATAATAATAATAATAATAATAATAATAATAATAATAATAATAATAATAATAACAATAATAATAATAATAATAATAATAACAATAATAATAATAATAATAATAATAATAATAATAATAATAATGTTAATAATAATAATAATAAATACCTAAATCGGTTTGTATATTATCAGAATGTCCATCTATGAATAAATTATTAATTGCTTTTGCCATTTCATCTGCAGATTTTGCTTTGACAGGAATCGCGCGTCCAAAGTGACGGAAAGAATCAATACATGTGAAAATATATTTATATTCCTTGTTAATCTTTGAATATGGTATCATCTCCATCAAATCCATTTGCCATAAATCGTCAATGCTGTATGTTTTATGTGTTCTTGTTTGAAATCTTTTCATTTTTGGTTTGTTCAAACTGTATGCAAGCTGCCCTGATAGCTACTTCTGGGTTTCCTTTTTTGAAATCGAAACTCTTCTTTATTTTTCTACTCCACCGAAACTTGCTTCGTCTTCTGGGTTCTTTAAAATCTTCTCCACTACAACAAGATTACTTAAATTTTAATTTAAAATTAGGTAATGAAGGATTAGCACTTATTGTTTATGATTGATTTCTGTTGCTTATTTAGGTGTACCTAATAAACTAGATCCACTTAATAATGATAATGCCAATGGTAATAATTTTTCTCATTTGTTTACGATTTCTATTATTTACTGGTGATAACAAAGGTTTCTTATGTTTATTCAATAAATACCGTTTGGATTTACTAATTTTAATATTGTTTTTGACTTCTTTAATTATAAAATCGAGTAAATCATCGACAACAAAATTTGGAAATGAATGCAAAATATTCATTCTTCTCATAATTGATGCCTTTAACAAGGCATTGAAAAACGGGAAACTACGATGATTTTTAACATTTTTGACTTGTTTTATCTTGTTATTCTTTTTATTAGGTTTCGCATTTTTGGAAATAAGATTCATTTCAGGAATATTTTCAGAAACAAGTTTTTTTATATAGATAAATATAAAAAATTTATTTATAGATAAATATACATTGATCATTAAATAATGCTATCAAATATAAATTATCACGGATATTACCATGTATCAGATGTGATATTTCCAACAGGCAAGCCACAGCAAATTGATGACAGAAGTGAAAAATATCCAATAATATTTTTCAAGTCTGGCAAATGTAAAATTATAGGTTGTAAGAACCCTGTGGATATTACTAAATTACAATATCAAATAAAATATATATTAACATTCAATCAATCACGTTTACTATAGATATGGGATGCATTATTAATTTATACTACTTGTCACGAAAATGTCATTGCATGTTTGAACCCGAATTATTTCCTGTACTGAGATTGTTAAAATATAATCCAATGTGTGTTAACGTGTTTGCTAGTGGTAAGATAGTGATACTAGGGTTGCGAAATTTAGAGTATCAAGAAATTGTAACTAATATAACAAATGAGATAATTTCATTGGTCAATCTCTGATTGGTTGTTGAGCAATCTCTGATTACCTATTGATCAATTTCTTATTGGCCAAGTTTTGTTTAAAACAAATTGTTTGTTCATTTTATGTCATTATTAAACATGTACAAGATTCAAACAGCTGTTCAATCAAATAGTGATATCGAATATTATGGTAACTTTAAATTTTATATTTTCATATTTTAATTATTATATTTTCAGAAGAATATGATGCCATTGTCATGAAACGTCTGTTATACTATAATTCGGATTTGAAAATGATTATCCATGATCAACCTGCAGCAATTGTTTCCAACCTCGTTTACAATCATACGAGGATTTGGATGTTCGAGATAATCCAACAGTTCTTGTTGGATATAAAAACTGAGAGAATGGTCTTGGCCAAGGAACCAGAATACCCATGCATGACTGGATCCAGTGGTTGCAACCATAGTTACAAATTACATGTTGAATGGGCTTTGGTAAAAGCCCTTCGATGTTATTATTTTAGTAACGTTATTTCAAAATAAATGTTATTTTGTCATTTATTGGTTTTGATAGTGACCAAAAATACTTATTAAAATAATAATCATGTTAATTAGAACTAAAAATAATAGTGACTAAAAATACTAATAATAATAATAATAATAATAATAATAAACACTACATATATCAATAAAAATTCAATATAACAAATTTCGATATATATATATAACATGATGAATGCAACATCATTGCATCTCGGATACAATTTAAACAAAGACATACTATAATAATACATAAATATAAAAGCATGATAAATGCTACATTGATGCCTCTTGAATGCAATTTAAACAAAAACATACTTCAATTTGATTGGTCAACTAAATGTTTAGAAGGTATAAAAGCACAGTTTCGACTTATTTTAGTCATAATTTGAAAATGACCACGAAAATAATTAGCATCGTAAAAGCTGCTGAAGAACTTGTGCAACCAGTACAAATGTTTCACAACTACAAAATGTATTTCTTAAAGGAAGAAATAAATATTAAATTGATGAATCCAATCAAACTTCACCAAATCCAATTTCAATTTCTATCTGGGACACTAACATTGATTGATATCAAAGCTATAGGTGAGGTTTTCAATAAGATGGATAGATATGCCAAATATTATGCATTTACCGAAATAAAAATTAAGGAACAAGAAAACTAGTATCTGACAATTACAATTCAAGGCTACAAAGTCGATCAGAACAATGTATTTTTGCCTATTTGGAAAATAACAACTGATAGATATTCACAATTATTTTAATAAATGTCATTGTTAATAAATGTATTTAATCAGTATTTTTGTTTGTTTTATACTTGGAAATAAATAATAATAATAATTAAAATATTATTAATGATATCACAAAAACATCAGATGAGCGCAAATAAGATGCAATATGAATGCAAACTTTAACAAAGACATCCTAAAAACAAAGTTATTAATCCTTTGTAATAATAATAATGTCGTCAGAAAAAGGTAAAATATAAGTATTTTATATTCAACTAATTTTTCTTTAGAATTTTTAATAAATTATTTGTTTGATAAATTAGAGGAGTTAACCGGTGTAAAAATTAGAAATATATTATCAGTTTCTGAAGCATTAAATCATAAATATATTGCTTCCGATGAAGATTCCGGAATAAATGAAGATTCTGAAATTAGTGAAGAGATCTTTACAAATGACAGTAAACATATAAATGAATCTAATCGTGAAAAGGTTGAATCACACGAATGTAATGATTTTACAGACTGTACTGATAACATTGTAGAAAATTTATTGAGGGAAAAGCGTGGAGATGAAGACATGTATTAATCAATGAACAGATTATTAAAATTTCTTTTAACATTTTAAAATTTCTCTAAATTAATATTTATTGCCTGATTGATATATAAGACTTTTATTCGATAAATTATACAATACACACTCTCAATAAACAATGACAGGTATAAAACATATGCATAAATAACAAGGACTTGTTCAATATGAATGCATGAGGGTGTATAAAATACTAAATTGGTTGTAAAAGTGTATGTTTAACTTCTAATTGATTAAAATTAGTATAAAACTAATTTTTATTTCTCTTAAAACCTTAAAATGTACCTAATTCCGAGCGCAATTCAAGCTATGAACGATATTGAACACTGCTGTAAATAGTTATTATTATTATTATTATTATTATTATTATTATTATTATTTTACCTTTTTGCAGATGTATATTTAGAAGTAATCAAAGAACGTCTCGAGTTCTTTTCGTTCAGCCTTTTTCAAGTGATTTCCAAATCTTTAATATTTTTATTTTCACATTTCTTTGGGAAATAGGAAACATTTTACGCCATAACTTATCCAAGATTAAAGATAATAGAATTTAAATAAAAATAAAAATTTATAACCTGGAACTTGGAAATCACTTGAAAAAATCTGTGCCGAAAATTCGTGATTACCATAAATAAATCTGATTCATAGTCAAATTTTGTATAACATACAATATCTTTTATAAATAAAAAGAAATCAGAGGTGAAAAATAAGTCCTTATAAAATTTAATTTTTGATAAAATGGTATGAGAATTTAAAAACAGGAATTTGATTAAATAACAATCATTTATTCTAAATAGTTTAAAGTTTAAGACTACCTGACAAAGACTGTTATTCAGTTGAAATATATCGTAGCTGAATATATACTTTGGATTGGTGTTATCTTTAATTTAGTTCATTGTCAATTTTGTGTGATTTTGGTTTATCAATAATAATAACAATGCTAAAAATAAAAATAATAGTAATAATAACATTTACTAGATTGTGTAAAAAGTTCCCGGCAACTTCGAATTACAATTTCAACATATAGAATGACAATGAAAGCAAACATGATTAACCAACCGTTGAATTTAAGTCAATCAAAGCATTATTTTGATCGACAATCCAGGAATTTATATTTGAAATTATTTTTTGAGGATTAGCAGGTGTGGAAACGAGTTGAATTATTCTATATCCACGAGGAACAGTTTCATATGGAAAACTATATAGACAATTATCTTTATTCTATTCTGATACGTTCCATCTATAAAATCGCAAATTAAATTTACGGATGTAATGTTTGAAATATTCACATTCTTTTCACCTGCAACCCCTGAATATTGAGTATAGATTTTTGAAGTCCTCCATTCCTAATTGAAAATCCACTCGGAAAGCTTTACAAACACTGATGTATGAGCGATACGGGTATGCTTGAAAATTAACTTAAGAGCTGAAAACCATTGAGTCTAGACTCTAGACTCTAGGTTATAAAAGTCGTGTTTAATTGAACGCGTAATGATTTTAATTCATGAACTCCAAAAACCCTGAATGAATTTCGAATTATTTCTCAACATATCGATTTTCTGATCTTTGAATCCAATAAAAATATATTGAGGTCTGGAATTCAGAACTGTTGGTTTCCAGGAAAATCTCGATCCTTGAGGGATTTCAATGTTTGTGGATATTCTCTGGAGATAATTCAATGTTATTGGTTTGTCATCGTTCCTTCGATCCATTATACTATTTTCTAACTTTGTATTGCATGTAATTGATCGCACTAAGAGTGCCATTGCCTCAAATTTGCTTTTAACAAGAGCCTGATCTTTAACTTTGGTTCCAAAAATACAAGTTTTGAAATCATTATTCTTTACGAGCCAG
This sequence comes from Schmidtea mediterranea, assembly GCA_022537955.1. Lineage (NCBI taxonomy): Eukaryota > Metazoa > Platyhelminthes > Tricladida > Dugesiidae > Schmidtea > Schmidtea mediterranea. Next base: position 133,311,956 of record CM039679.1, read on the forward strand.
AGTTCAAATGGAAAAGTGTACAATACTCTATTATAATGTTGAAAGAACTCAGAAAGAGTTTTCAGAGTATACATTCTTTTGAAGCTTTTCTTATAGCAGCTCAAATAACAAATAACCAGAGAATTATAGGATTAATTATCAGGTCGTGTAAAATGTTCCCGAGCAGCAGCAGCAAGTGAATTTACAAAGCACTTTGCATACATGAAAGTTATAAGTTAATAAACTATTTTTACACAACCTAGTATATTACCATTGCTTGAATTCAACGGTTGGTTAATCATGTTTGCGTTCATTGTCATTCTATATGTTGAAATTGTAATCCAAAACTGCTCGGGAACTTTTTACACAACCTAGTAATGTTGAAATATATTTTCCATGCGGTATTTAGAATGTGATTGAATTTCTCTTGTTTATCAAAATTAAAAGAAGTGATTTTTTATAATATTTTTTTATTATTTCACTATATTTTTCTGGACAACTTACATTCCAAAAGTCTTTTAACAACTATTAATTTACTTAAATGCTCGAATAATAAAAGAGGTTCTATTTCTTTAGGTCGTTCCACTCCGTGTCCTGATTTAAAAGAGTTCATTTCACTCACAATTGTTTTGATTCTGTGACTATTGAAGCCTTAATAATTGATTGATAATATCTGTCATAATGATCAATAACATCTCTCAATCCTATATAATATCCAATCTTTTGTCCAGGAAGTTTTTCCATAAACTCTAAATATGTTTTTATTTCATCAATCTCAACAATTAAGTTTTTTATTTTAAATTCTTATGTTTTCCTTCCAATTCCAAAAGCATTCCCTTCAATATATAATTTTAATGCAAGTGTTATTTCATATTACTTATAGTTCAATGGACTCCAAATATAAAATTTACCATCATCCAATGTGATAATAAAATTAAAATCTTCAATCTTTAATTTTCTTCCAGACATATCTCCTTCAGGAATAAAAAGTTAATCTAATTTTGGTTGATTTTTTAGTATCTCAAAAGCAGCCTTATTTAGGTTTAACTTGAATCTTTCTATGTTTTTGTAGCCTCTATTATTGGTTCCTCTTTATAACAGATATTTTTATTCCACAATTCCTTTGCTTTCAGTAACATTTTCAATTGGAACTTATAATCTTCGGAATCGAAATCATCAACCATTTTTCAGATAATATTTTGATTTATCTTCTTGCTGTTTGTATTCAATGTAATTTAATTATACCGAGTACTCCAATGGTTCCTAAACTTAATGAATTCCGATTTTTCCATCTTAGTTGAAAACAAATCGTTGTAGATGTTATCCCGTCGCGCTTATTCAACTCGAAGAAAACATAGAAATTAAAATTTCCTCGAATAGATCTTCTTGCTAAATAGAACTAATTCTGAGATAAATAGAATTATTTCATGTGTCTTCCTCGTGTGAAATAAGACTCGATGATTTCTTGGTTTTTATCGTTGACGCAATCATCAAATAATACTACATTCTTTTTGGTTTTATTTAACTCCTCGCACGGTATGATATTTAAAATTTTATTACTCATTGTTACATTAATATTATTTAAGTTTTCTTTGGGGAAAGATTTACACAATATCAGCGATCTTCATATCCAGGCGTATTTTATCCTGATTCTTGAAAATATTATAATTTTCGAAACCGTGTAAAAGTGAAAACGTTCAAAAAAAGTACCGTGTAAATCGGGGGATAGGTATATGTATATAATTTATAATTTTTATCAGTTACTTTGTATCCCGTTACTGTGTTTCATCAATAATACACGGGATTCATTGTCATAAAGATATGGAAAAATATTATCGCAGTAAATTCAATGGCATAAACTTTTTTTTATTTGCCATATATGCAAAACCTCTCAGAGCGTTAAACATATCGAATTTTATATGGTACATAATAAAGATTTAAATTTATTTAAAACAGATAAAAAACCATTGTTAGAAAAAATTAATAAAATAATGTAGTGATGTTAAATAGCAAACAAAATAGTAAAAAAAATAAAAGACCTACTGAAAATAGAGCAATTAATGTAGCATCTAAAATTATTAAAACTGAAACAATCGAGATCAGTGATGATAATGAAACTATAAAAAATGAATTCATCGAAATCATTAACGATAATTGCAATAGTATAAATAATATAATAAATCAAATAGGTGGATCTTCTTTAGAGAATGAACCACTGATTGAATTTGATTTAAATGCAGCAATCAAAATTATAAAGTTTAACATAAAATATGCTCAATTAAATAAAATTTCAATAACTGATAGAATGAGTAATAAATTAATATTCAAAATAAATAAGATGGGAAGCGGTAAAAATTCAATTCGTTATTTTTATTAGGTTTGAAAAGGATGGTGAAATCCGCGAAAATAACGTTTTTAATAATGCTGAGATATTTTCTGACTATTTTTTAATTGAAGCTGTTAAAAGGTTAAACGAAAAAATGGAGAAATTTACACATTTAGGCCGCGGTTGGAAAGTTATTAATATATTAGAAATAGATTTCATTCTTACTGTTGGGACATCACACAAATAGCCTTGAGAATTGTTTAAATGCATCAGTAATCAGCACAAAAACCCAGCACCAAGATAACTTAAAATACAATATACAACACCAACTAAACATTTTAAAATATGAGAGAATATAAATAAATATAAAATCAAAAACATAAAAGTAAAATAAAATAAATACAAAATCCATCAAGAACCGCACGAAATCTACATATAAAATAACATAATAACAAGAAAATTTGACCGTAAAATGACCATTTATATAAAAGTAAAAATTAATGAATTAAATGAATAAAAATAAAATATTTTTAGCCGAATAAATTTATTTAAAAATGTTAAAAATAAATTACCAATTTAAATTGAAAAATTAATAAAAATTTAATTTAGATAACACAAATAATTTCAAGGTCGAATTTTGTTTAATCGCAATAAAATTAACACGCAAAGTTAAGGCCAAATTGTAGGTATAAATACTGATGTGTTTTCACAAATTTTCAGTCTTATTTTTCGGAGAAAAAATTTCATTGCAGAGAATTAGTCGGTGTGTATAACTGGTTGAGAGCCGTGCATTCAGGCAATTAACACGGGTAAGTGTTTTGCCTGAACACGACCACTCTCAACTGGTGTAATATTATTAATTGAATTTTCGAAGGGAATGGATGGATGATTTTCCAATTGAATTTATGGATGATTTTTCAAATTGAATTTATGGATGATTTTTCAAATTGTATTTATGGATGATTTTTCAAATCGAATTTATGGATGATTTTTCGAATTAAATTTATGGGATTTTCGAATTAAATTTTATGGAATGGACACAATGAATTTCAAATGGTATTTACGATATGCTCCCAAGTTTTTTATGCATTACGAATTGCCGTATGTGGTCGATGTAATATGCTGAATAAATATTTTCTATAGCCTTAGTGCGTCGAAACTTTTATTCCAAATACCATGGTAAAATTTATATATTTATTTTCTTTTCCGGCCCACAGCCGATACAGCACTGCAAGTAATTAAAATCTACACACCCCAATCGAACTATGTAAGTGCGTGTATAATCGCCAATAATTCGTGCCCGTGAAGGCTCCGGCGTGATGAACGCAGGAGCTGGAACGTCAATATTATCCGTACATAGGGGAAATTGGAGGGTAAATGAGTAGTCCTTTGGCTGCTCCTTCATCATCCGTTTCCTGAAAAATTGACATAAATTTTTAACAAAATCGGCTCAAAATATCTAACACCGAGTAGTCCAGTGGGCACTCATTAAATATAACATGAACATACATAGATCTTAAGGACAAAGAGAGAGAAAGGGTAGCGGGAAAAATTGCGAAGTCGTTGCAACAGTTAAAATGAAAAACCATCGGAAAAAGATTAATTCGAACGATTAAAATCATGAAAAATAATGTTTTAAATAATATATAAGATTTAAATAATGTCAAATTAAAACGGAAAATATGGGCAGAACGCTGCTCAAATTTTCCGAATCAATTAAAATACTTATCGAAATGTTGGCGAATAGGGTTGGGTTTTATTTATTTTTTCTAGGGTTTTCGTGTATCTACCCCTAAACGCCAGCAAGATTATTATTCTGTCCCATCTATGTACCCATGGTGAGTGCCATGTTGGTACTGTACATAGAGGTTGAAAATTCATGAGCAGGTGAGCTCCATTACTAGAACTACTCCTCACGATATTTTCACTTTCGGGTTCTGGACTGCCGATGGAAGGTCTTACGTCTTTCTTTTTCTATATCCTGGTCCTTACTCGTCTATTCCTACAATTTCCATACTTATTTGTCATCTTTACGCGTTATTTATAAATGTATCCTTCAAAAATTTGGGCAGCGTTCCTCCCTTATTTTCGGTAAATTTCCTATTTCATTTGTTCAATCACGGAATCGACTACATTTTTCCTAATTTACATTTATCTTTCCCTATATTAAAATTTTGATCAACAATTCCTTAATTCCCGGTGCGTTTCCCATGATTTTAAGTAATTATAACCCTCTGCGATCACTTCAATAAACATTCCTCTCTTCTGTCAGATTAGATCATTCAACTTTTGGAAAACTACTTTCAAATTTACATTCCTAGCCTATCCTATCCTTTCCTATTTGATTTTTAATTAATTTCCCGTAATTATTTTAAATTTTCCCTGCAAAACTTTATTCCCGCTTAACTAAAGTCGCACTTCCCGAATTTTATTTCGACTCGCTCCGGCCACATTTTCAGCAGCCGCCTCGAGTATACAACGGCGCCCTGCGTAGCGGTCCTGTGCACAAAGCCAGAACCGACTGCGAACTGCCGAGGGGTTCACGAGGCACGACCCACGAGCTCAACTAAGGGTTTTCACCCACTAGCCGGCACACGGTCCGTCCCATGAACCATCTATTTAAATAAATAAGATTTTAGGGGGATTTGTCAGTGGCACCAAAAGATTCCACGACCATCCAGAATAAAATCAAAGTAACAAGACTTCGAAATATATATTTATACAAGAAAACAATACTTACAACCAGATTGGAAAAATTGACATGAATTGGCATACAAAATTTTGTCTAAGAATGATTCACTGCTAGTCTAAAAATTTCTACAAATTTTCTAAAAATTTTCTGCCGGACTAAAATTTCTAAGTCTGTTAAAATTCGGTTGTCAAAATTCCGTTAGAATTCTGTCTGAAATTATGAAAATGACTGCCGTATATATAGTATTTTTGTGCCTGTGTGCTACCAATGGGCGATTTTTCGCCATTTTTAGGGCTTTTTAATTATTTTATTTATTTCAAAATATTTTTGTAATTTTTTATATATTTTTCTTTATTTTTTGATATATTAATATTTTATTGTTGGATTTTATTTTTATTGTTATTTTCTTAAAATATTATTTTTAAACCCCAATATTTTGTTTTCTGGTCGCCTCTTCTGCCTGTGTTTTTTCTAAACCTTATTTTGCAAGGTTTTGGCAGTTTATTTTATTTTTCGTATGTTTCTTTTTGCATCTGTAGGCATTTTTCCGAATTTTAATTAATTATTTGTTTTATTTAATTTTTGTTATATTTTTAATTTGTTTTAATTAATATGTTTTATTTTATTTTTGGTTTCTTCTTGCGGTGAGTGCTTATGTTACGGCAGCCATATTGACAATTTCAAAACTACATTAATCATTTTGTTCTAACTTATACAATTTTCACCTTTTTGTTTAAATTGTTTTGTAATTTTTGTTTTAATTTTGGCTCTAAGCCCAACAAACCACTCCCGGGGCCGTTTAAATTGCGCCCCGCAATTTCTCATCAACACATTCTCATTCCATTAACAATACTTTTATGCAACACAAGAAAAAGGTTATACAGATGAAATGTCAATTTACAAGTTATAAGCAGACATCACTTAAGGTGATGGGATGTTTATACATAAATCAATACTATTAGTGAGTTTTTATTTACACACACAAGATGAAGTTCGTCAGAATCAGTCGAATCGCGTTGTGATTAGTGTCTGTGACTGGGGTCTGGGACGTTGTCTTGGTTGATTGGTTTAGGTTGAGATTCGATGAGCTGGAGTTGATTGATTGTTGCAGAGTTATTTTGATATTGAGGATTTGGGTTGGTAGGCTTTACGAAGCAAATTGTTTGATTGTTTCGATTTCTTCTTCTTCGGTGTTGATTGATTTGGGATCTTCTGTAAGATTTCGCGATCTGGGTGAGATTACTGCGATTGGAATTGATCGATTATTATTGCGCTATTTTTGTATTGCGGATTCGGGTTGATGGGTTTTTTCGAAACGAATAGTTTGATTGTTTTGTTCTCTTCTTCTCTGATGTCGATTAATTTGAGATTTTGATAGGATTTCGCGGTCTGGATGATTTTGCAGATTATTGCAAGGATGAGGACAACGATTTAGACGATTCCAACAGAGTATGGTAATTTCGAATTTATTTGGTTTCGGATTTTCAGGGGTTGGGTGAGATGACGGTATTGATATTTGCGAAAAGGCGTTTTCGAGAAGATAGAGTTGGTTCATTTTCTGATAGGTGTGGATTGAGGTTTTTGCATAAGGATTTTGGTAGAAGATATTCTTGGATTCGGATGAGTTTTGACTTGATTGTTTGGATTGAATAGAGGGCTTTTTGGATTTTCTAAAGGTTCGAAACTGATTTGTTCACGAGGTGAAGAGTAGGAGTAAGGTGATTTTTGACCGCAGGTTCCTTTTCTTCTAATTACAGATTTTTCATTTTTGTTTATTCACATTTGTACAATTTTCGTTTTTCGCATTATTTTATTCTGGATTGGTCTCGTCTCGATTATTTGGGGTTGGGTTATTCATCAGCATCAACTCCGCTCTCATTAATCGATTTGTCATTTCAAGTATCGTGGTAATATACTTTTCCTTTTCTTCCAATATTATTCTCAACTCTCTATTATTTTTGGTTAACACTCGTGCTTGTTAATTTAATTTTTGCATCTTGTTATTTTGCCTTATTGCATATTTTTCGAGTCCTTGATAAGCTCGGTTCAATTTTGTTTTTAATTCTCTGATACTTTCTTTGAATTCGATTAGTTTCTGTTCTTCCATTACATATCTTGCCCATTTAGCTACTAATTCGTCCACTTTTTCTTCCAATCCTTTACACACTTCCATTTGTTGTCTGAGCAATTCGTTTTCCTCTTCTACATTTTTTTTTTGTTTATTCAGAATGAGACATTCCTCTTTTAACGTTTTAATCAATTTTCTAGACTGAACCACTGCTTCGTAATACTGTCTATTTCCCGGGGTTTCTCATCTTTTCTATCATCTCCTCTTGTTCGTTATTTTTTTTTTTTTTCGTTTCTGCTGATTCCTCGATTTTACATTCCATAGGTATTGAAAATTCGTTCTCCACTTCAATTTTGATGAGTTTGATATTTACACTTTTGTTGATAAAGGTCTCGCCGGACTCTACTTCTATGGTTGTTGGTTCAATCTGACTATTCATGATTTTTGTTATTTTTATTATCGTTTTGATTTTCTGGTTTTTATGAATTTTATCTTTCTATGAGTTTTTATACATTTTTCTGGTTTTTATATATTTTCTGATTATATATATATATTTTTCGTTTTCATTTTTCTCGCGATTCTTGTGTGGTAGCCATTTCTCCATTCAACATATAAGATAGTTAGTTTACTTCTTCTATGAGATCCTCTACTTCCTTTTTCTGGCATAGTAGTATTTTCATGGGCCTTGAGCTTTTCGACGTCACTTTCCAAGTTTCTCACTTTCGTCTCAAGTGCCTCCTTCTTATTTTCCCATTGTGCATTTTGCCTTTTTCTCACTTTCTCAATTTATCTCTTTTCTCACACATGTCCTTATATCCTACCACCTATCGTTCATCATGTTCTGAGCGCGACTGCTCTATTTCCACTCACAGTTGATTTTGTTCCTTTAATCTTGATAGTTTTCTAAATGTTCTTTGCGCCACTGTTATCTCGTTTTCTCGAATTGCTAAGATCCATTTTGAATCCTCTTCTCTCTCTTCATCTTTCTTTAATTGGTTTGGTATCTTGTTGATAATCTTCCTCTGGTCTTTGAGTTGTTCCCCCATTTTCCAATCATTCAGAGGTGTCTACTTTTGCGGAAATTCCTTCAGCTCTCTTGCGGTTTCCTGGTATTTTCTCTTCCAAGTTCTTGCTTGTTTCTTCAGCCCTTCTATGGCTCTTTCGCTTTGTCCCATTACTTTGGATCATTGAGTTATTTGTGCGATTTGCTCTCTTTTTGTGTTTACTAGTTCTTCTCTCACTCTTATTTGTACGTTTCCCACTTACTCCACTTGGGCTTCGAGTTTTTCTCTCTTCTTATTTGCTCGTTTCTCTCGGTATTCGTAGTATTCAGTTTTCGCTACTTGTCCAAGGTGTTTGATTCTCATCGTTCCTAATTCGTCTATCTTTTTGATCAATCTTTCGCTTTACTCATATACTTCGTTTTCTAACTGCCCGTTGCTTCGGTTTTGCAATTCTGATATTACCTTCTTATACTTTAATTTCATTTCTTGATCTTTATTGGACTCTTTTATTTTGTTCAACCGGTTTACTTGTTCGTTCTTTTCTTTGGTTTTCTTTTCTCACCACTCGGCTTGCCATTTATAGTTTTCCGTTTCCGCTTTTTTGTACTGTTGACGTTTGTTGCAAAATGTACCTTTTCTTTGCTGCTCCGACATCGTTTTCCGTTTTACTTTCTATCATTTCCTTCATTTTCGCCATGTCTTTCTCGTATATTTTTTGCAATTCGCTCTATCGTGAAGTTTAATTGTTTGATGATTGTATATGTTCATGGTTCGTTCTCTCAACTGTTTCATCATCACTTTATGTCTTCCCATCTCGGTTTTTATTCGATTTATTTTTTCGGTGGCATCGTTTTTAATCAAAATTGCTTTATTTCCCTCGTTGTTCCTTATTTTTATCACCATTAACGTCGGAATATCGACTCGCACATCAATTATCATTTGTTCAGTATTCATTTTCTACAATCAGATTATTTTTTCTTTTGCGGTGTTCATCGTTTTAATTTTACGCAGTACAGATTTTATAATATTTATGGGTCATACTTTTACAATATATACATGTATGTATTTATAATCAACTTACATTCTCGGCGTACTCAATCTGATATCCCCTGGCTCCCGTCTTTCCCACCGATACTTTTACTAACAACACGTTGTCTTCTACATAATTCCACATGGTTTCCTTCTTCATCATTTTTGGGAGCTTCGGTGGCTATTGTAACAGTTCTTCTTTCAAAATTTTTGTTTTACATCTCATTTTTACCATTGAGCATTCTGTTCTCTTTCGGCTGCATCTTTCCAATTTCTATTTTAGCTCTACTTCTTCTATTACCCACATCGACTTGGACATATTCGTCTGAATTTGCAACCGACCTTTTCCTCCTCTATATTCACATGTTTTTGTTGTATTTGTTTCTACATTTCGGTCATGTTTAAGTGTTCACCTTTTATTCTCCCTCCTTCACAGACACTTTTCTCACCTTTTGTTACTGGTTTTTGACATCTTTCACATGGTTTTCTTTTATAATTACATTTGTCCATATAGTCATTTGTGTCTTTGATTGTCCCTTTTCACTTGCACGGTTCGTTTTGGCATTTTATTCTCATGGATAATATTTCTTTGGTGGTTGCTCGGTCTTCTTGAGTTTCTTTAAGGGATTCTATTTTAGTATCTCCATAGTCAGGCCATTCCTTTGAACGGTTTAATGTTAGGTTTATTATGCACTCGGTGCACTATCTCTATCCGCATTCCGTTTTTCTTGGGTCTTTTAGTAACACCGTACATAATCCTCATCAAAATTTTAGTTCTAATTTTATTTGTGGTTGTTTCCTGGTTATTTTGATAATTTCGTTGATTTCCGTCATGCCTTTTGTTGAATTCATCTTCTACCATATTTTTCTTTGTATTTTTTTTTTTTTTTTTTTTTATATATCGAATTTTACATATATTTGATTTTGAATTTTCTTTCTACATTTATACAGTTAATCCTTCTACACCAGTACATTTCCTGTCATTTTCTTTCACGCTACTAGACGATTCCGGTCCTTGTGTTTCTTCTACTTGATTCAGCAGACAATCTGTCCATTCCTCTTGCTGATCTACTTCTACTGGTTGCGTTCGCCCTTGCAGTTCGTTTCTTTGTTACTGATTCTGTATTTTTAGCGTTTCAATTTATCTTCCCATTCTAATAATTCTTCTCTGTTGTTCTTCAATGTTCGACATATGATAATAATTCGTATTTTACAGCATCATTTAGCTGTCAGCTCATTGTTTTGTACTGGGTTTTCTGTACTCGTTAACGAAATTCTCTGCCGTTCCCACATCTCCGTGAACGTTTACGCCTTCCTGAGAGTTTTGATTCCTTTATCTTAATTTTTATACTCATTATTCACTTTCTAATTTAATTTTAAACGTTAACAAAATTTTTGGAAGGGTTATATACTATGCATAACGCTTTGTAATACTTTTATACATATATTTTGTACATTATATACACTAATATTCCCTTTATCTATATTCGTTATAATTTAGGTGAGTTTCTGACTTTGTGAACCACCTCACTACACCGCTTTTGTTTTTTCAGTTCATTTTCTTGTTTGATCGTTTCCATTTTTGTTGATTCGTCTGTTTCCCTTTTTGTTGTGGATTTTTTTTTTTTTTTTTTTTTTTTCGAGTTCATGATATATATATACACACATACATACATATACATACACATATACACATATATACCCATATAACGCATACATACACACACACACATATATATATACATACATACACATATATATACATACATATATATATATATATATATATATTCAGTTGTTTCGTTGTTTTCTACGATTGGTTATCTTGTTATTGCATTTTTATCATCATCCTGTTTGTCACATACGGAATATTTTGTTTTTGAAGTTAGGTTATTTGTTTTATTTCGATGATCCTTTTTGAGTTCGCAGAAATGATTTTGTAATACTTTGTTTTTGATGACATTTTTCTCATACAAAGTCGCTTCCATATTACGATAGGTTATTCATCTCGTTCAATTCTTGCTACGCATATTTGATTTATTGACTGGCCGTTGATATTTGTTATATTCATTTGCTATATTTATTCGTATACTTTCTCTTTCTCTCTTATTGATTGTTACTCGCTGTTGAGCTAAGGTTAATCTCCAAGTTGTTGGTATCATTGGTAACGTCGTAATATTATTTTTCAAATTTATTTCTATTTACGGTAGGCATACAATGCGTTTTCCATATTTCGTCTTTTGTTTTCGTTTTTGTTGTTTCTATAGTTTTTATTATTGTTACATCCGTTAGCTTTCTTTTCTTGCCGATTTCTTTCTTTTCGTTGTTTCCTTTTCGTCGTTGTTTTATTGTTGATTGTCATTGTCTTCATCTTTCTTTTCCTTGCCGATTTCTTTCTTTTCGTTTTTTCCTTTTCGTCGTTGTTTTATTGTTGATTGTCATTGTCTTCATTGTTAGGCGTATCTTCCTCGGTCTTCGCAAAAATGTCGTCTTCGACATTGATTGTTCTTATCGAATTCTTATATATTTTTAACATTCTATCTCTGGTTAAAACTGCTTCATCCCTATTTTTTTTTTTTTTTTTTTTTTTATATTATTGATACTTAGTTAATATTTTACATTCAAAGTCTAAAATTATAACAGCCGTATTTTTTGTTTTGGTACTTTTATTTTATCTAGCTTATACATCAAATTCTACATATACAGTCGATTATACTTTTAATTATACGTACATATCTTTTTTGACTTTTTCGTCTAGCACTCTCGCTGTTTATCTTCCATTTTATTCTCTATATTAATTTAATCCTTCCTCCATCTCTACCCATGTCGTACATCTAATCAATATCTCATGTTTATCTTGCTCTTCCTTCATTCGTTTTTTAATTCTGCTAACTATTACCTCTTCCTTTAGTCTGAGTAGCTGTGTCATTAGTGTTTCAAGCTCTCTCTTCGATTTATTTTTCTGCTACTGTTGGCTTCCACATTATTAATTTTTTCCATCTTGTTTAGTTACCTTTTACAAACCAATTTTCCCTTATTAGTCCTAATTTGTTCGATACAGTTGTCTTCTCAATACGTGGGTATTAGTTTAGTTCCAGTTGTTGTTTGGTTGCGTTCTTTTGCTCATTCTTCTATTCGTATATTGCTTGTCTTGTTGTTACCCGTTGGGTTGATACTTCCTTATTTCTGACCTGATACATTCTTCTCTTTACATACATTTGATTGCTCTGTTCTCCCGCATTATTTGCTCTGGAGTCTGATTTTCGCAATTTTCTTTCATATTTGGGCAGCTGTTTGCTAAATGCCCTACTCTCACTACATTCATAACATAACTTTGCGCGATATTTTGATTTTCCGTGTTAATCGGATTTCCTTTGATAGTCGGACTTATTGTTCTTTTTTATAACATCTCGCTTTCATTGTGACCTTGTTGTGGCATTCATTACAGTATCTGATAGCGTTATCGTAAGTTTTATATCTCCTTGCTTTGGATTTTCCTTCCACCTCCTTCTGTCTTTCCTAGTTTGGTTTATTCTTCTTGAATTTCAGTAGTTTCGTTATTGTTTTGTATAATGGAATCTTCAATTGTGTCTCGCGTTTCCTTTTCATTTTCCTCGTTTATTAGTGATTTAACAGTTCTTCTTGAAAACATTGTATTTTCGAATTGATTTGCTTGTTTCGATATCGTCTATTTACATCACTTCCCATTGCCGGTTCATTGTGATTCTCATTATTCAAAGTTCGACGTTTTCCATTCTTTCGATTATCTCGCTGTCTCCAATCCTTATTGTGGAATTCTTTGTACCTTGGTTGCCTTTTTTTTGGTAATTGCTCGCCACCATATTGATTCTTGGTATCCTTTTATTCTTTTCCCGACATTTCGTGTTAATCTTTTCTACCTCTGGCTACATTGGTCGTTATTTTATTATGTTCAGCTTCCACAACGTCTTCTTTCCTTCTTCTCCAAGTTCCTCTTCTAATATATGACTTGAAATGTTCCCATGCCTCCACCTATACCCGTTTTTCTGCTTCTAATGCTTCGTGATTTCAACGTGTTCCAGTCTTGGCTGTACATTTATTTTCTGAATTGTTGATTGAATTTCCGTGGTGTGTTGGTTTCGGCAAATAGCTACGCATTCTTGTAGGGATGTTTATCTCATTTTGCAGACTCAGTTGACTTGCTTCTCTGGGCGTTTTCGGTGTTGTTATTTTGATTCATGATCTTCTTCTGGTTCGATATGCGTGGGAGGTGATATCTCTTGCCCAACATTTGAAACTTAATTTTGGGTATTCTAGCATCTTGTTGCGGTATGTCTAAATTGTTCCACAAATTCCAACATTCTATTTGCGCATGATTTTTACCTAAGATGCTGTGACCGTGGTCTTCCCCCTGTAGTAATCACAAATATTTCTCAGAATTCTGATATTCATCGTCGTTTAGAATCTCGTCTTTCTGCTTTATTTCGTGATTGGCCTTGTTGTTGTTGTTACCCGGATATTGACTGCTGTTATTCGATACTGATTTTTGGATTGGTTGTTGTCGATACGGGGGTTATCTCCTTTGTTACTATCGATGACTGAATTGTTGGCTTGGTTGTTTGTCGATACTGAATTGTTGTCCGTTGTTTGATTGATTTACCTGAATAGAAAAATATCACCGTCCCCCCTCCAACTGTTTTATTAAACATCTATGAATTTTTTACCCCCCATTATAATGATTATATAGCAGTAGCGATTTTATTGGTTCGTTTTCCTTTGCGTTAATTAATTTTATTCCACGCAAAAAACGGTATTTATATTGCGTTAACCATCTTTTATTTCATCATAAGATTTTCTTTAACTCATTTGTAACTTTTTATGCAATGTTAATTATCCTCGTTGTTCCAGGAATTCGCCATATTGTCTGTTTCATCCGAATTATCCTTCGGTTATATTACTCCGTACTTATGATAATTCGTGATGCCCAGGCTTTCGTCAAGCATTATTTTTTTTTTTTCATTATAATTCCAATTCAGCGTATTCTTTATCTCTTTGATTTTGTTTTGCGTCGATTTTAATATCATATGTGGGTAGTAACAATTATCTATAATACGTCGTAATAATTATTTATTTTAACCAATTCGTTCGACCAGCTGCGTTTCCCAAGTTCTATTACCCAACCGTAATTTATTTTCCCATGCATCCTTTTGGCGTTTCGTATTCCCCTTTTATTTATCCTTAAATCATTCTTAATTTTTCCCCCCTTTCTCAATTTGTCTTTCATTCGTTTTGTCAATATCTCAGTTTTGTTTTAACGCCGCGTCTGTTTATCAAAAATTTATCTTTTGTCTTATCATTTCGTTTTCTTATTCTATATTTCCCATTTTTTTCTTTATTTCTTGTCCAATAATTATCATTGGTTACATCGTTTTCCCGTTTTCTACTCTTTTATCTTTAACATCGTTATCCGTGCTATAGCTTTTACACAATATATTCAATTCTCGTGCACCGGGTATATTCTTTACTTAAATAATTTCTTCCGATTTCTTCATCCAAATTTCCCTTTAATGATCTTCTTTATTTGTGGATTACGTTCTTTAACCTAGTCTAAACTATGCTTCCGTTATTTCGTTGAGACCTATGCTCCTTTAGTATGAATTTGAGACTCTGCTCATTTACATGATCGGACTATGTCCTCTAATATGGAGTTGAATGACGGTGTTAAACTTGATACGACGGAACCAGTGTTCGTAAATTAATGCGAGTCAGTCAGACTATGCTGAAGTAATCGGGCGATTGGACTAATGTTCTGTAATACGGAAGTCAGTCTCAGCCGAAGTACATGCTGATGAACAAGTGTCCCTGTAATGCGAAGTCAAGTCTGCAGCTGAAGTAATGGCGAATGAACAATGTTCTGTAGTACGGAGTCAGTCGAGCTGAAGTAAATGGCGAATGGACCGAGTTTTGTAAACGAAGTTCGGTCTGAGCTGAAGTAACTGCGAATGACTAATGTTCTGAATACGAAGTCAGTCTCAGCCGAAAGTAATGCGAATGAACCAATGTCCTTGTAATGCGAAGTCAGCTCTGAGGCTGAAAGTTAATGCGAATGGACCGAGGTTTTGTAATACGAAGTCGGCCCTGAGCTGAAGTAATGCGAATGAACTAATGTTCTGTAAATACGAAGTCAGTCTCAGCGAAGTAATGCGAATGAACCAGTCCTGTAATGCGAAGTCAGTCTCAGCGAAGTAATGCGAAATGAACCAATGTTGCTGTAGTACGCAAAGTCAGTCTGAAGCTGAAGTAATGCCGAATGGACTAAGTTCTGTTGTTAGCACAAAACGTTTCGTTAATCCAAGGTTGAGATCAGGTTTCGTTAATACCTGTCCTCTCACCATTCGACTTGGCGCCATTAATGTAGCGATTAGGATTCGCCCTCTTGTTATGGATCGATAATGCATTTGGTTTGTTAATACATTGTTCCTGCGGCTTCGTGATCGTTCTGTTCTTTTCGGTTTTATCTATCCTTCATTCGATCCATTCGTTAATCCATTTCCTCCCCGTTGGTATGTCCTTCCTCTTTATTTTCCTTTGTTTATCTTTTGGTTATTCTTTACACGCGCGATTCCAGATAATTTACATTGATTTCTTAAAATGGACTTTCCGATTGGACCGGAAAAGAATGTGCCAGCCCAATTAACAATCAAAAGTTGAGAAGTTAATGCTAACGCATTATCCTAAGAAGAAACTATGTTCTTCATGGAGGCCTTCTCAAGGCTTTATCTTTCTAGTCGGGGCTAAGGTTACAACACATACATAGGCTAATTAAATACAAGCAGCCTCCTATTTTTAAACATTATATTCGATAAAAACACTAAACTTGCGTGCAAATGCAGTTAGTGAATTATATAGAGATTTATTTAAATTGTATAACAACAGTCCTGTATGGTAAAAAATTTTGAAGAAACCTTAAAAAGAGGAATGAATTTTGGCGATTATGTAATTCAGCTGAAATATGTTATTAACATATTCGTCAATAACCGGCATTTTAAGAAAAAAACAATAGAGATTACTGATGATCTTTTTTGCCGCTATCTTAAATAAGGACTCACCATATTTTTGGATAGACCCTAAGTCTAAGTTATATCGGTCAATCAAAGTTCTAGATTTCCAACTACGGAATGTCCAGTTAAGTATGTTGGAAGTTACAAAAATATCGTGATAATTTTACAATTGTGATATCAATCTAAGTACGGGTGATACAGATAGCTTACTTTTTTGGAGATAAAAAAATTAAAATTAGAAATTTTATTAAAAGCTAAATGAATTTCGATGATCTGTTAGACTACAGCAAATTATGATCGCTTCTCATCCTTTATTATTCAGACGACTTGACTCGGTTATTGGGCAAGTTCAAGGATGAGAGTAAAAGGGTTAGGATATAGTGAGTGGTTTCCTTGCGCCCTAAATGTTATAAGCTTAGCTAGGAAATTAAAATAACAATGCGAGCTTAAGGGTGGTAAAAATTCCGGGTACCGAACAATTCAAACACCAATTCTATTTGAATTGTTAATAATGACAATAGTATTTAGTCGGTACCTCAAAACTAGGAAGGGACCCGAAATCATCAGCTTTGTTCACTTTAAAAATTCTAAAATAGCATATAAATAATCATGACGACAAGAGAGCTTGGGAGGAAAAAACTTCGACGTTTGCTATATGGTCATTATAGAGGGGTTGATATGTCCTTGATGTTGGTGTAATAATCATCCTGAAAACCCGATCCAAAGTTCGCAACCCCAGCAATTTGATTGAGAATATTTGAGAATGTTATTGAATATTGTTATTAACAAATTTGGTATATAAAAATAAAAATTGGTGAAATTTCTTCTTTGGTATTTTTCAATTTTGTTATATTTATTTATTATTATTTTTATTAGGCAATATTTTCATAATCAAATGCCAAAGGCGTGGAAGAAACGGTGAAATAAAACTTGATATTTGTTTAATTGTATAATTAAATAATTGATTTACTTTTTATGAAGTTGTTTGTTTTTTTTTTAATAATTAGTTGTTTTTATATAGATGTTTTTTTATATAGTTTTTTATGTATTTGTTTTATTTATATTATTATATATATGTATATTAATTAAAAGTAATAATAATGATAATATATTTATTAATAATAAAATAAAAATAATAATAAAAAAGAATAAATAAATAAAACTGTAACTAAAAAATTAAACATGTATAAAAAATTAAATATGTATAATATAATAATAATATATAATCAATAATAAAAATAAAATAATATTTAATATAAATAAAGCTTGTAATAAAAAAAAAAATATATTACATGTAATATAAAAATTATAATCTAAAAAAAATAATAATAATAATAATAATATTTTTAATAATAATGATAAAATAATAATAATAATAATAATAATAATAAATAATAATAATAAAAATAATTTAATAATAAAAAATAAAAAAGAATAATATTAATAATAAATAAAAGCTTGATTTTTAGCATGTATGAATATTTTTATCTTTAACTGTTTATTATAATAATAAATAATTGACTTGATTAAAAAAATCATTATTTATTATATTTTATCTACTATTTTTTGTGTATTTATTAATGTTTAATATGACCTTGTCTTTTGTGTTGCTACTTTGGATGCTTGTTTTGATAGTCTCATGCCTTGACTACTTTGTGCTTGAAATATGTGTTATGACCTTGATAGTCATGTCTTTGTTTAAATGACCTTGAAAAAATAATGTGGTCTTGCTTGTGAGTCATAGGTCTTTGAGTTTAAATGACCTTGAAAAAATCATGATGAAGTCATAATCAATGACTTTGAATGAGTCTGGTCTTTTGTTTAAAATCGACCTTGAAAAAAATATGATGATCATCCAGTGACCTTGAATGAAGTCATGGTCTCTGTTTAATGAACTTGGAAAAAAATATGATGAGTTCATCCAATGACCTTGAATGAGTCAATGGTCTTGTTTAAATGACCGTTCGAAAAAATATGATGAGTCATCCAATGACTTGAATGAGTCATGGTCTTTGTTTAAAAAATGACCTTGAATGAGTCATGGTCTTTGTCTTTTGGACTTAAGATAAATTTTCTCTCAGTCCGTGGGGGGGAGGGGGTACTTGTGCCTGGATGTGACATGTTGCTGGATGTGACACACCCACCTACTTCACTGCATTTTTAAATCATTTTAAAATATAAAAACTATCTACTTACTTTTTTAATAAATAGTATATATTTGTAATTTTTTTATTATTCTTTTTATTAATATTATTATTTTTTAAAAGTCATTCAAAATTTTTTTCAAGGTTTCAAAAAGTTCCATGTCATTTAAACAATTTTCAAGGTCACAGAATTTTTAACATTTTAAAATATAAACTATCACTTACTTTTAAAAGTAGTAATATATTTGTAATTTTTATTCTATTTTTATTATTATTGTTTTATTTTTTATTATTATTTTATTATTAATTTTTTATTTTTTTAATTATGTTTTAATTATTATTTTTATTATTAATTTTTACTTGATTATTTTTTATTAATTATTTTTATTATTATTTTTATTTAAAATTATTGATTTTAATGTCATTCAAAATTTTCTCAATGGTCATTCAAAAAGTTTCAAGTCACAGAATTTTAATACATTTTTAAATAATTTAAACTATCTACTGACTTTTATAAGTAGTAATATATTTTTGGTAATTTTTATTCTATTTTATTTTATTTTTATTAATAATATTATTTTTTATTATTATTTTTTTATTAATATTATTACTATTATTATTTTTATTTAATATTATTGTTATTATATACAATGTTATTAAATACTAATATTATAATTTTTTATAACTTAATAAAATGCAATAAAATCAATAAAAACATTATTATTATTATTATTATATACAATGTTATTATAACTATATTTAATAAAAATCTATAATTAATTACAATATTATTATTATTATATATTAACAATATTATTAATATAATATTAATCCTTGTAATAAAAATTAAAAATCAATAAATAATTATTAATTTTATTAATCAATCAAATTAACACAAATATGCCGTCAAATTTTTGATCCATGATTTGCTATGGCATATTCCGTGTTCTCCAAGCATAAAAAAAGAAATTTAAAATCAAAAGTTAAATAAATAAATAAATTAATTAATAAATTAATGATTTAAACATTATTTACTACAATGTTATTATACCTAATAGAAAGTTAACACATAATTATATATATATATCTCTAATATAAAATACATTATTTGAAAATAATCACAATATACATCAGTTCTGATAAGTTATATGAAGGTGTAATAGCTTGGGCTTGTGAGTAATAGCTGGTGCGACACTTGGTCATCAATCTGGGCATAATTCCTAATATAATGGTCAAAAATGCGAGACTGGGATTTCCTACCTACTCCAAATTACGCTTATCGTCGTTATTGTAATGGTCGCAATTTTAATTAATTCTTAACATATGTAAATAAATGGTGGTTCCGCGTCCCTATCCTAGTTATGAGGCACCGTAAATATTGGTGTCATTATTAAACAATCTAAATATGGAGTGGTGTTCAATCTCTGTCCCCAAGAACTTCACCCATTTGCCCTCATTGTAATCTTATACCTAAAAAGACATAGCACTTGGGTCTTAAGAAATCCCTTCCTCATACCCAAGACCCTCTCATCTTTAAATTTTCTCTTTACAGAGGTCCAAGTTTTCTTGAGTAACAAAGGGATGTGCTGGGTTTGGTAATTGGAGGTATCTAAAAAAGTTGTTCTCTTATCATTGCCGGCAAAAAGAGTGTCTAGCCTACAGTTCTTAACCTCAAAAGGAAACAATGAAATCCGTGTCACCGGCAAGATACTTTAATTTCGCAATTAAATTCATATTAACATATTTTGCTAATTCCCTATACTGTAGTTCGTACATTCTAAGTTTAGACAGGTCAAAAAGAACTGATTGTCCGATGTAACATAGGCTGTCTTAAAAACATATCGAATCCTTATTCAGATGAGCAGCAATCAGTTATCATCAATTTACGGATAGATTTTCGGAAATTTTTTGTTTGAGGCCATATACAATCAATCTTTTCATCAAGAATTGCATAAGCTTCAAATTCAAATCCGTTTTTAAAGATTTTCGACCAAGACTTTCCATAACAAACATATTATTAATAAAGTTTAAACATTCCTAATATAGCTCGCGTAGTACTTTGAGGTCTTAATTTTGGGTGGTTTTTGTCATGATGCATGAATATAGGTGCTTGCTTGAATTTAAATTGCGCGGACGAAACTTTAAAATCTTTCACACCGAGAGAAAAGATAAAGCTTGAGAAGCCGCCAATGAAGAACATGGTTCTTTCTTAGGCCAATGCATGAGCATCACTTCTTCAACTTTATAAATTCGGTGACACATCTTTTCCAGGTCATCGATCATTCAAGAAATCATGTAAATAAATCTGGAATCTCGATATCAACTCTGTAGTATATCCATAATGGAAGGATTTTCAATATCCACCAACATTCGCAACTTCAACTCAAAACCTCATCCAAACCATCATAACCCAAGTAAAATCAAAGCATACAGAAGGTATTGAAATAAGTGCCCAACAATACAAGTTATTTATATCTATATAACAAGAGTCTGTAATCCTCATAGAACTTGCGACATAAATGTTTTGTTAAACAAATGTTAACCCACCCCGTATTCCTCCTCGTAGAAATTAAACATTTTCATGTCTGCAGAAGTTCTATGGATTCTGTAATGTTATGAGAGCTGACGCCCCATGAAATACAGGAATCCAATAAAAATTAAGAGGTTCTAGACTATTTAACAATTGCTTTTGGCGCGACAATTGCTGAAAAAATAAATCTGCAAAGAAGGAATACGTCCAATTTTTTAAGTAGGTTTTAA